>PPHD01005367.1:12509-26544 GCA_002909625.1 Bambusicola thoracicus | reverse complement strand
GTCTGGCCCCCAAAATATTATGATCCAAAAGGTGGAACAGAACACTGTAAGTAGGAATGCAGCTGTTAGGATGTGTGGGTTTATGTATTTTATCCATGTATTTAACTATGTGTTTCATCTTTCTCACATTTTAGAGCAAGGGAAATGGTAGAACTTAATGTAAGGTTCACACAGTTGTCTGGAAGATGTTCTGGTATCCCAGGGACTCTTGGAGACATGTGACTAATGGTTTGGTTTTGAGAGGATTTTTAGATATATATAACTTGACAAAAATGCTAAAAAGTTAAAACAAAAAAACCTACATTGACCCAAGCTGAAAAATTTTCTCTAAGGGCAACTTAATTTTTACCTTTCCTTAAATTTAAGGTCAGGAGTTTCTCTCTCATTTTCTTTTAGAACTGAATTTTCATTTCAGGGTCAAAACATTATGCAGGGAAAATTATGCTGCCTTTTTCCAAATATTTCCTGTGAGCTGTTCTTGTTGTTTCTTCCTCTCAATTCCCTCATGTACCCAAATCCACAAAAACTGTAAAGTAATAGATATACCTTCAACAAAGAGGACTTCTCCATATCTTTTCCTGGATTAATAGAAGAAGCTGAGAGTATGCGGATCCACAATTCATAGCATTATGTTTTAAGGAAATATTTTCTGAATTTGCAGTACAGCTGTCTTAAATAGTCTTATGATGTTAATTCTTTCCCAGTTTGGCTAATATCAAACATATTCTGATATTTGTACACTGAAAAGTATATTAGGCAAAATGAGTACAAAAAAACTTTAATATTAAGACCTAGAATTTTTTTCTTTAATCTTTGAGGGATGCATAGTCCTAGTTTAAACATGTTCTTAAATGCAGTTGAAGAATGGCAGTTGTATGGGAGTTGCTGGGTTGTGGCCTGAACCAATGATTGAGCACCAGGTGAGAAGGTGTGGCTAACCCAGGGAGCTCAGGTACAAGCAGTACACCTGAGTGACTGGAAGGGTGGACCCTTACCCTCATGGAAGGGTGAGCAGCATCTCTCTTTTGAGATCATGTTCTTCTCAAGAAGTCACCAGTCTTTGGAAAGGGTGATCCACCTTCCTCTGCATTGCTTTCTAAATGAAATTTTAACAAATGCCTATATAAGTGGGGTTGTATCCTAGTAGAATACATTATCATAGCTCCCATTGTTCCACAGTGTTATTTGATTAGTACTACAGAAATTCTTGAAGTGGAAATTCAAAAGTGAAGAAATTGTGTTCCCAAAAGCATTCTTTTCTTCTTGATAATTGCTCATTTTTAAATTAAAACCAAATCAAGCTGTCTGTCTCATCCAGTTTTGCTATCGGAGGAAACAGTACTTGGAACAACTCATAGGAACATAGAGATGTGAGAGAACTTACTGATGATTTAACAAGAGAAGCGTTCACCTGTTCTGAGCTGTGGCTAGATGGAAAAAAATAAATACTTAAAAGATAGTTTATTTCTTTAGATTTGTATAATACTGAAGAAGCAGAGTTTTTCTTAAGAATTTCTTGTGTTCTCAATCTAATCTGAGTCTCATACTGGTTATTTCCAGTTAGCTACTTGGTTTTCTTGACATTTTTTACCTATTTATTTATACAAACCTCCCCATCTTGCTATTGTTTGAAGCAATCTTCTGACTGTATATCTCTATTCTCCTTCATGGAACAGATCTTTATGACTTGGGATTTTTGCGTAAATACTTTGAAAAGGTTCTGTTGAAGTTCAAATTAGTATTCTTGTTTGGATGATAGTGGTGGGAAGAGATGATGAATAGTGTATAAAGAACTACGTATATAGTATAATTTCACAGTTGTAGAGCTAGCTTATGCAAGTCAGAGAACTTGTGCTCGACTAATCTTACAGTGATAATAGGTTCAGCATGTTCTTTGGAGATATGAGTTATACAGATAACTAGTGTGGAAGTAGCTATTGTTTTCTAGTCTTTCTGGATTTGTGATTCCCAAGTATTTTCTTTGTATGCTGTAAGAAATTGTTGTCTAACAGTGTGATTATCTTTTTCTCCCTTTTGAAAAGTGTCGTATTTATTCTGTGATAATTGTTCTAGATAATATCTTGTATCCTTGCGTGTGTGTGGAATTGATGAATGTTTGTGTCCTAATTATTTCTTCATTTGATAACGAGTGGCAGCTCAGCAGAACTAAGGATGGATACTTGAGTGGGATTTTCATATGGAATACAGTTGGGTATGGAGAGGAGGATGAGGGGGAGGGAAACGGGAAAATGTGGTAGCTTGCCTGTGCATAAATATCTGAAGGATGCCTGTACTGATGCTGCTTCCCTCATACTTGAAACACTGTGTAAAGGATATGGTGGCAGGATATGGTGTGTATTTTGTTGAGCTACTTATGAGTAATTTAGGAAGACAAAAAAATTTGCTTAGAAGTATTTTCAAGTGAAATGTGCTTTAAAAAAGGTTCTGTTAGAACTGTTGCTGGTAAAATAGTTTGTCTATGCATATGGATGCTTTGTTTATGTATATATAAGGTGGTGTTTTATGAAGCTATTCTTTGGATCAGGAATGTAATATACTAATCTATAGGAACCTAAACTTAATTTTATGAGTATTTGATGATATTTTAGCAGTAATTATGTAAGCAGATACTGATGGCTTTAGAAAAGGAATAATAACAGCCACTTGCCAGTAGACAAAATAATTTGTGTTTGACTGTGTTTTCTAAGGGTTTTTCTTAAGGGAGTATTTAATATCAGAGTCTGTGTCTTGGTTTCAGCTGAGAGACAGTGTTAATAGTACATTGGTTGCTGGTGAGTGATGGGTGCCTGCCTGGGATCTGGCCAGGCCACTTGGTGGGGAAGAGCCGCTGCCTTTATGGTGCAGTGATGGGCTTGAGGCAGGGCAGAACCAGGACAGCTGACCTGAATACGGCACAATGTTCTTCCATACCACGTGACATCATGTGGGAGGCTATGAAGCAATAGGGAATTCATAGAATCATAGAAGAATTAAGGTTGGAAAAAATCCTCTAAGATCATCTCCTAAAACCATCAACCCAGAACCACCATGCTTACTAAACCACGTTCCTAAGTGCCACATATACCTTCTTCTTGAAAACCTCCAGGGACCATGATTCTACCACTTCGTGGGCAGCCTGTTCCAGTACCTCACCAATCTTTCTGAGAAGAAATTTCTCCTAGTATACAACCTGAACATCCCCTGGCGTTATCACTAGTTCCCTGGGAAAAGGAGGTGACCCTCACCTCCCTGCAGATTCCTTTCAGGTTGTAGAGGGCAGTAAGTTATCCCCTGAGCATCCATTTCTCCAGGCTAAACTCTGTTCCCTTAGCTGCTCCTCATTCGTTGTCCTTCTTTGCATACACTCCAGGGCCTCAGTGTCTTTCTTGCAGTGAGGGGCCCAGAACAACACAGCACTCAAGGTGTGGACTCACCTGTGCCAAGTAGGGGGGGGGACGATCACCTCCTTAGTCCTCCTGCCTACACTGTTATAAGCTGGGATGCTGTTGTCCTCCTTGTTCACCTGGGCACATTGCTGGCTCATGTTCATCTGGCTGTCAGCTGACACCCCCAGGTCCTTTGCACAGCTTTTCAGCCACTCTGCTCCAAGCTCATAGTGAAGGATGGATGCATGGGGTTGTTGAGACTAAAGAGTAGGACTCAGCACTTGGTCTTGGTAAGCTCATGCAGTTGGCCTCAACCTGCTGATCCAGCCTATCCAGATCCCTCTGTAGAGCCTTCCTATCCTAGGCAGATTGCTTCATCTCTACTTGATGTCATCTGCAAACCTATTGAGGATGAACTCAATCCCCTCAATTCAGATAATCTGTAAAGATCTTAAACAGGGCTAACCCCAATACTGATTCATGGGTAATACCACTAGTGTTGCTGACTGGGTTCGACTCTATTCATCACAAGTCTCTGAGCCTTGCCAGCCAGCTAGTTCTTTACCTAGTGAAGATTGCACCTGCCCAAGCTATGGGCTGCCAGCTTCTCCGGGAGAATAATGTGTGAAACAGAGTCAAAGGCTTTACCAAATTCTAGGTAGACTACATCCATAGCTTTTTTTCTCATCCACGAGGCAGGTCTCTTGGTTATAGAAGGAGATCATGTTGGTCAAGCAGGATCTGCCTTTCATGAACCCATGCTGGCAAGTGTAATCCCATGGTTGTCCCACACAGGCTGTGTGATTACACTGAAAATCATAGGCTCCATGACCTTTCTGGATACCAAAGTCAGGCTGATGGGCCTGCAGTTCCTCAGATCCTCCTTCAACTGTTCTTGTAGGTCAGTATCAGACTGACAAGTCTCCAGTCATGTGGGACCTCATCAGTTGAACAGGATTGATGATAAAGGATGGAAAGAGTTTGTGCAGTTACTTCTACTAGCTTCCTCAGTACTCTCAGGTGGATCCTATCTGGCCCCATGGACTTGTGGCAGTCCAGGTGAGTAACAGTTTGCTAACTGTTTCCTCCTGAATTATGGGAGGGTTTATTCTGCTTTCCATCCATGTCTTCCAGCTTAGAGGGCTGAATACCCTGAGGATGACTGGTTTGACTACTAAGGAGAAGCGAAGAAGACATTGAGAACCTCAGTCATATCCTTGGTGGTAATATTACCCACTGCATCCAATAAGGGCAGAAAATTCCTCTCAGCCCTCCTCTTGCTGTTAATGTGTTTATGAAAACATTTTTTAAAATTATCTTTAACGGTGGTGGCCAGATAAAGTTCTTGCTGGGCTTTATCCTTTCTAATTTCCTCTCTGTGTATCCAAGCAACGTCATTCTGCTCTTCTGGAGTTTCCTGACCCTTCTCTGAAAGATGATAAACTGTATTTTTTTTTTTTTTCTTTCTTCCTCAGAATATCGGTGAAAGCTCCTTGTTCAGCCAGGCTGGTTGTCTTCTCTGCCAGCACAGCTTATGGCACACAGGGACAGCCTGTTGCTGTGCCTTAAAGACTTCCTTCTTGAGCAATATTCAGCCTTTCTGTACCTCTTTTCCCTTCAAGACCGACTCCCAAGGAATTCTCTCAGCTAATGTCCCAACCAGTTCGAAGTCTGCCCTCTATAAGTCCAAGGTAGAAGTTTTCTGACTGCTCTTCTGACTTCATCAGGATTTGAAAACTCTCATCGTTTTTTGGATGCTGTGCCCAAGACAGTTTCCAACCACCATGTCTCTCACAAGTCTTTTTGTAAACAGCAAGTCTAACAGGACACTTCCCCTGGTGGGCTCTCTTAGCAGCTGTTTCAGGAAGTTATCTTCCATGTTCTGCAGAAGCCTCCAAGACTGCTTTCTCTCTGCTGTATTGTATTTCCAGCAAGTATCTGTTAAGTTAAAGTCCCCCATGAGAGCAAGAGCTGGTGATTGTATAACTTCTGCCAGCTGCTTGTAGAATGCTTCATCTGTTTCTTCATTCTGGTTGGGTGGTCTATGACAGACCCTCACGAGGATGTCAGCCTTATTGGCCTTCCCTCTCAATCCTTACCCATGCGTACTTAACATTATGATTTCCCAGCACTGAGCTCTACCACATCAAAATACTTCCTAATGTAGGTAGAGAGCTACCCCAATGTCCTCCTTCCTTGTCTATCCCTCCAAAAGAGCTGATAGCCCTTCATTGCAGCACTCTGGTCATGGAAGTGATTCCACTGTGCTTCAGTGATGGTAACTAAGTCATAATTTTCCTTCTGCATGATAGCTTCTAGATTCTCCTGTTTGTTGTTCGTACTGTGTGCATTGGTGTAGATGTGTTTCAGCTGGGCTATTGTTCTCATCCCTAACATAGGCATGCTTTTCTTAGGCCGATCTTCAGTGAGCCTGGTTTTATCCCCTTCTCCATTCAAACCTAGTTTAAAGTCCTGTCAACAAGGCCTACTAACTCCTGGACTAAAATCTTTTTTGCCCCTTTGAGATAGGTAGAGCCATCTGTTGCCAGCAAGTCTGTTTCCAAATAAACCACCCCATGATCAAAAGCAAGAATTCATCGAAGGAAACCAATCTCTTAGCCATGTGTTGATCAGGTGGGTTTTCCTGTTCCTCTTAGTATTTTTCCATGCTACTGAAGGGATCAAAGAAAAGATCACCTGAGCTCCTGCTCCTGGAAGAAAACCACCCCAGTGCTCTCAAGTTCCTCTTGATAACCCTTAGGCTTCTTCTTGAGACTGCATCTGCCAACTGCCAGAAGTGGGTAGTAATTACAGGGCTACACCAGACTAGGGAGCTTCCTGGTAATATCCTGGGCCCCAGAGAGGCAGTAGACTTCCCTGTGGATAGGGTCTGGTCAGCATATCAGGCACTCTGTTTCCCTCAGAAGAGAGGTGCCTATGACAATTACCCTTGTTTTGTTCTTGGCAGAGGCAATCTTGAGGCGTGGGAGTGGCTGACTCACCCTAGACAACCCTATGGATGGACCTTCATCAACATACTCATTTGCCTGTCCTTCATGTTCCAGAACTTCATACCTATTGTGCACAGGGACCTGGGAAGGCGAGGTAGGCTGGGAGGCGGTTCACCTGCCACTCCAAAGAGGGACCTGTTTCCACTCTTCCTTGTCTCTTAGGTCCCTTCCTTCTGCCTGATGGTGATAGCACAGGGAATCCACTGCTACCGATAGAGTATCCCCCTGGTTCCTTTCTTGCATGGACTGGCAGAGTATGGCTCTACCCATCTGTCTCCCTTTCACAATCTCTGAGTTGGCTGCAGGCTCACTGCTGCTTGGGGATTGGCTGGGTGTTGTTTGGCATGTGACGTGATACTGGGTTTGTAGTAAGGTGTTGGTTGGTGGGCAATTGTATTGTTAGCTGCGGTTGATCAAAGGGTGGCAAGTAATTGTGTTGTGAACATAGACACATAGGAAATATAATTTGTTTCTTTTGTATTTAATAATAGTGATACTTATTGCTTCATATACATGAAAAGGGTAGTACTTTGACACCTGCACACATTCAAATATCATGGCTGAAGTTATTTGAGTGATTTTTGAGGTTCATTTTAAAATTTAAAACTGTACTAATAGATATTAATTGGTTTTTACATATGGATAAAACGTCTGTACCGGAATAACAAAATTTTACTGACTGTTGGCTGGAAGGTTCAGCCTCTTCTACCATACCACCAACATGCACCTCTGGAGCCATGGGTCAACATAACTTTTGGAGCAGCCCATGCATGCGCGCGTGTATTTTCTTTTTTGACTTAGTAAATAGATTTTTGTTTCAGTTCAATTCTGTTCAATTTTGTTTCCAGTTCTCTCCTTTTACCCACTTGGTGGGGAGGGATGTAGTGAGTAAGCAGCTGGGTGATGCTTAGCTGCCTACCAGGTTAATCTGAAGTAGTCTGACATATTGTTTTTCTAAGGTAAAAGTCTGTTTCCAGCTGAAATTCTTAGTGCAGCTTCATGGTATAGGGAGTCTTGTCCATAGCACTCAGTATATATACTGTTAAAGAGATCTCATAGTTTGACAATGGGGTTACTCATAAAGCCTGTAAGAGGATTTAATTTTATGTAAGTGAAGGTAAGTAAAATAGAGTTTTTAGCTGTGCTTGGTCTTTAGTGTTTGCTGCTTGTTTTCCATCTGTGTTATGTACTAGAGAAAATGGGTGGTTCATTGTCCTGTCTGGAAAAATATGCCCAAAGCAAAACTCAGAAGAAGAATGAACTCTGATTTCTACTGATAGATGTAAAGGAAGTTTATGCCTTAACAACACTGTGTAAAACACTGCACCTTATTAGTAGGTGGCTTTATTACTCTGGCTGTTTATCTCTTCCTTCTGCTTGAATGTTTATACAAAAAATGTGGGAAAAAGATTCCATCTGCTGTACTTTCACTGCTGTTTTTGTTTGGCATAAATAGTTACAGATAAAAAAAAGAGAATTCCCTTTAACTATAAGTAATTTTTAAATAATGGGGAAGATAGGTCAAATGCTGAGATAAAACAGATGCGATCATACAAATTCAGACGGTTGACAGTTTGATAATAATATAATAACAATAAATCCAATTTATTCATATCAAAATTGCAACTCTTTATATCTTTTAAAAATTGCTGTATTTTTTCCTTGAACTGAATGGAAGATCTTCACAAACTTTGTATGACACCTTTTTGTGGTGCGCTGCATAAGTATCACCACTGATACAGTAACAGATTCTGATTAAAAAGTATGCCTTAAGCAATTGCATGTTTACCAGCACCATGTGCAGGAATTATTAACAGGAGGATGGAAGTGAAAACGGGTTAAAGTTAAAGCTGCTGTGTGCCTGTGGGCGGAATTCTTTGCAGTATTTTCTAAAAGCCTTTGTAAAACTTTTCAGTTTTAAGATTATCTAAAGAATTATCTTTAGGAATTCTGGTAGCTTGGCAGGACCCAACAGGTTAGAATGTAGGTGTGGAGAGGTGTCACCTGGCACTAAAGAGGCCGGGAAGGTTCTTTAGAGACCCTTGGTGGAACAAGGGTTGGCTGCAGGATTATGGTTTTTGATGGAGATTTACGCTCTGCTCTTAATTTCTCTTTCCTGTATTAAGTACTTCTAGAACCTAGTCTATGTTATAGTTGTTCAGAATTTCTAGACTGAGTTTTCAGCCACCCAGATAGATCCTCTGCAAATTGGGTCAAATTTTGATCAATCAGCTCATGATAGAATTATAAACTAGACTCAGGTTTAACTAAAAGAACATTAATCACTAAGTTCTTGGAGGAAGAAGATGGTGGTGGAGGAGTCCTGGCCCACTGAGGGATCATGGACTTTGCCATCCTGCAGCAGTTCCAGCCTCAGTCACAGTTAGGGCTTGGAGCTGCTTGATTTTGTAAACAGTGTTCCCAGTGCTGTTACGCTTCTCTTTACACTTTCCTATTCCAGGATGGGTGTCACTATCTCTTAGCAACCCAGCAGTTGGATATTGAGAATACTGGGCTTAACTACACTATCAGTCAGGTGCTCTCCCTGTGGTCTTGGTGATTCAGTGCTTGGATCTTGATAACACTAGACCCATCATCACCGTTGCAAAGGATGTCTGTACACCTTGTGGCCAGAGAGGGAGAAGTGGGCAGCGGCGTATGTTAAGAGCCTGTTTATATAGTGCAGATATTTGCCTTGGGTTGGTTATGCTATGCACGTTGTCAGGAACAGAGTGTATTGGTTACAGGAGGTTGGCATTGATTTGTAAGAGAATGATACGGAAACAGGAAACCTACTGTGAGGTTGAAAAATAAGTAAAATTATTAATGTTAACAACATATAGTTATCAGAGAATCATAGAATGGCCTAGGTTGGGAGGGACCTTAAAGATCATTGAGTTCCAACCACGAAATCAGGGATTAGATCAGGTTGCCCAGGGCCCTGCTGTACTTGGCCTTGAATGCTTGATGGGGTATTCACAGCTTCTCTGGGCAACCTGTACCAGTGTGTTTTCACCCTATGAGTAAGGATAAGTAAAGATTTTTTTCCTAAAATCTAACCTAAATTTATCCTCTTTTAGTTTAAAGTCGCTCCTCTTTGGGAAAATTTCTGCTCCAATAAGCTTTCTCAATTATCTTTATACCAAAACGAGATGGAGGAGAGCCTTCAGCTTTC
The DNA here is from genome assembly GCA_002909625.1 of Bambusicola thoracicus. Classification (NCBI taxonomy): domain Eukaryota; kingdom Metazoa; phylum Chordata; class Aves; order Galliformes; family Phasianidae; genus Bambusicola; species Bambusicola thoracicus. Next base: position 16,972 of record PPHD01005367.1, on the reverse strand, counting down.
TTTCTGTGATTCTGTGTGATTCTTTGTTCAAATAAAGGGGAGTCTGCTGGGGCGTACCTCTGTGGTGTCTCTAAAAGTATCAGGGGACACAACCTCTCTTTTATCCCTCTACCCAATGCTAGTAAGTCCTTTCCCCTTTGTCTAAGGTAGTCAGGTTTCACATTCTTCTTTGTTTGCCTATTGTGTGCTCGTTCCTCCCAGTAGGTACCCTCCTTCATTTCCTTTCTTTATACGTTGTGATCAGGATGCAGAGTTTGTTGTTTTGCCCAGCTAGAACTGTCTTTATGTCCTGTAAAGTCTATCACTCATTGTCCTATCCAGCAGAATAGATTTACATCCCTGTGCTAAGCTAGCATCTCCTGCCATTTACCTTTGAGATAAGTTTGTTTAACCAGTTCTTTTTCTCAGATCTTATTTTGCAAGGACATCTTATCCTTTCTTCTTTCTTTTCACATTTGTCTTATCACTATCTACCCATGGAACAAGTCAGTCCCCCTCCTGCTTATTAGCTCTCTTTAAGTATTTTTAATTTTTTTTTTGTAGTTTTGTACTTCAACTTGCTGACTTTGTTAACTGAATTCCAAAGAATCTATCTAGCATATTTCTTCCTTATTTTATTTTATAGTTTTCAGTAAAACAGTAGATTTGGGGCTCCTGTTTCCTTGAGTGTTCACTAGAATGTTTGACATGATCAAACATGCTAGAAAGGCTGTGACCTTTCTAAGGTCATAGCAGAATCCTGTTTTTCTTGGCTGGCCGAACTGCAAGTTTTCCTTAGTTAATAGGACTTTTGTCGTCATCTTAACTACTTGTCATTCAGTGAATTACAAAACTGTAGGAGTTGGGATTTTTTTTTCCACTTGCTTGGAGATGCCATCCAGAATAAACTGTTCCATCACCTTCCCATGGAACAGAGGTGTGTGAGGTGACTCCTGTAGTTTCCAACCTCCTCTTTCTTGCTGTATTTGAAGATTGGAATGACATGGGCTTTACTACAGTCCTGAGGCACCTACTCCCATCCTCCATGACCTTTCAAAGCAGCTTGGCAATTGCTTCTGCTGGCTCTGTCTGGACTCATGGATGCATTCCACGAGTGCCTAAGGATTTCTGCGCCTCAGATTTGCCTAGACAGTCTGTTACAAGATTGTCCTTGACCAAGGGGAAGTCTCCCTTACTCCAGGCTCTCTTCAGGGTCTGGGATTCATGAGGGTCAGTCTTAGCAGTGAAGACTGAAGCAAATAAGGCATTCAGTAAGTCAACCTTCTTAGTATCCTCCATAACCAGAGCACTTACCTCATTAAGCAGTGAGCCCACATCTTCTATAGTTTTACTTTTGCTTTTGACATAATAAAACCGTGATGTCCCACCTGTAATTATAGGCTTGCCCTTCTTGTTGTCCTTGATCTCCCATGCCAGATTTAATTCCACTGGACCTTAGCTTCCTTGTTGAATCCCTACATGCCCTTTCAATGTACCTATAATTACTCCAGCTGTTCTGTGTGTTTCTGGAATCCCAATTTTGGGACATGGTGTTTTTTTGTTTTTTTTTTTCTTTCCACACAAAGTCTTCTGAATGCTTAACATCTGCTTACAACTTATCCTTAATGTCTTCTATGGCCTGCTAGATTGGAGCCAGCAATCTTTGGAGAGGATGGAGTAGGGAGCTAATCCCTCCTTTCCTACCTTTGCTGTCTCTGGAAATGTAGTATTATTTAACTGCGTGCTAGACTTTTTAAACAGTGATGAAAGGAGTTTCTTTGTTTACCTGTAATTGTTATTATATAGTTCATGCTTTTTAAGAAAGTGACTTAATTTTGTTTAACCAGAGTTTAGAATTAGTATTTTTTGAGTAGCCAGTTTCTTTGAGTTCTACTTACAGCTCTGCTGTGCTTTCTCCTCGGGTTACTGTTAGTCTTTATTTCTAGTGGGTGCTAGCAAGCACCTTCTGATCACTTTCAGGGTATGTGTGTGGAAAAGGGGTAAGGAAGAATCAAAACTACATTTTGCTTTGGATTTTTGATGAACAGGCTTTTCAGTAGTTGTCTTTGAGAGAACATTTCAGTGCGGCACAATCTACTTGTCTCAGTAATTACCAAGTACCATTAAGGGATCTGACCCCATTAAAAAATCTGATTTCATCTTCAGTGTTTTGCAGTTCTTTGCCTTATAATGTAACATGTAAATAAATGTTTTCTTTCAAATATTTTGTTTGTATAACAAATGTAAGAAACATAATTCTTACTTGATGGTAAGTTGGTATTGTCATAAATGTGGTAACTCTTGTTACACTTTGAATTTTATGAAGCAGCCTGTAACTGTGGTTCAACAAGAAAAGGAGTAACCATCAATCTTTTAAAGCCACAGGCAAAAAGTACTTCACCAGTTTTGATCTGCCTTGACTTTCTACTTTAGCTAGTGAAGATTTCTTTTAAGTGAGACTGCTGTGTATATCAGACATCTTCATTTAAAATGGAAACCTTTTCTATGGGGAATGTCCTGTAGTTTCTTTCTTCTTGTTTCCCAGAACTCCTCAAAATACACCAGTGCAAAACTCAGTTATTGATGTCTGAAGGAACTAATTCTAGAAGTAAACTACCTTAAGGCCTAATACCTTCATTAACTTTCTTTAAGCACTTTTCCTTCATGAAGTTTATAAACTTTTAATTTGTATAGGGGTCTCAACCTCCTGGCCATGCTTTTCTAGATGAAACCCAGGATACAGTTGGCTTTCCAGGCTGTGAGGGAACATTACTGGCTGATCTAGATGTGTTTTTTTTTTTGAAAATATATATATCTGTAATAGTTGTACTAGCTTACCTTTTACTGTAAGTAAATTAATTGTTGTTTCACCGTTGGGAGAGGTTCAGAAAAGTTTAAGGTAAAATTACTGTTCTTTTGAAGGCAGGTAGAGCACAGAGGAGGTAGAAATGGGAATTGATTAAATGCTTAGCTTTTTAATGAGCTTCTAATTTTCAATTTTTGGCCAGTGAACTTCTTTCTATTATTTCATAGGTACACATGTAACTCTTGGGTTAGACTTGGTAAATTTGTCATGTTAATTTTTGAGTTTAGCATTTGATTTGTTCCAGTACTTATGCAGACAGTGTAAACAAAAGGGGATTAAGATGTAACTAGATTTTTAAAAGATTTACTTGAACACATTCAGAACATGCAGTACAGCTTTGGGCATACTGCATTTGTCCAAGTTTAAAGGACAAAGGTATTTTAGTATAGTTCTGGTTAAGAGGTTCTTTCTAATCATGCTTAAAGAATCTGATCTGTAGAAATTCAGAATGCTTATCAGGTTGTTGTTATTTTTACAATAGTTTTCTTGTCAATATATGTTGATCATAATTTCTCAAGTATGGGTTTATGGTTGTTGTTAATGATGTGAGGATAATAGTGGAACTCCTTGGAATTTCTCTGGTCCAGTTAGAATGTACCACTGTCAGATTGGAGAGATCATAATGAGAGTTCGCTGGAAATTAAATTAAGACAGACTGTTCAAGAAAATTATTTCAATATTAGATTCTGGAAAAATAGAATCAGATCTATAGGAGGAAGATTGAATACTGGAGTTATTGCTACAGAACTTTAGTTTGCTAGTGTGTAAGATATAAGACTAACTAAGTGTGATCATTTAGAGAGTTCATCGTGGATTTTTGTTTGGTCTGACTATTTCAAATTACAGCCATAGACTATGAATATGAAGGTTTCTCCTTCAGGAACCTGATTGGCCTCATGCTTAATAACTGCTGTGTAACAGATACTTGTGGTTGATTCTGCAGAGTGCAGAAAAGGATAAGCCTTGGTTGTTTGAGTAGCAGAGTCTAAGCAATAGTGGAAGAAGCAGAAGTCTAAAATTGTTTCCATTATTGATGAATTTGTAATCAAAATACAGTATATAAGTCAAAATTTCCCATGTGATGCAACAATTAAACATTAACTAGAAATCCATACCGATCTTTGCATATGTTACCCACTTTCCTTGTACTGCTGTGATATCAGAAGTATGGACAGGGTAAGTATTGTGGACTTTTTAGCCCTTAAGCCAGTATGTGCCAAAGTTCTGATACCTGAAGTACTTCTTTATGGATTAAAATTTGTAGCAGCACTACAGATCTGTGTGTGAGCAGATGTAGTTGTTGGGACAGGCACAGGTTGCACCCTGTCCATAGGCTTCTCAGTGCCTCTTACTTTTCCCAAGCAAATAGTGGATGTACAGAAGGCACATCCTTTCTCAGTGCTTCTGCATTCTGGATATGTTAGTTCTAAAGGGATTTTATAGCTACAGTTCTCTGGGCAAGAACTTGAGAAATAACTGGAGAGTTTTGTCCAAACATTTCTGAGGCGTCCTTAGTTGTTATCTCTTCAGGGTCTGGGATTCGTGGGGGGTCAGTCTTAGCAGTGAATACTTTTGCTGCATTTTCAATTATTAAAAAAAAAAAAAAAGGGTGGGGGGG
>PPHD01005366.1:0-26546 GCA_002909625.1 Bambusicola thoracicus | reverse complement strand
AGATGTGGAAATGTGTAAATGTGCTTCCGAGTAATTTTAGGGGCCTGTGCTTTGTCAGGCAAATTCCTGAATATGTACAAATCAGTCTATAAGTGACAAGTCAGCATTCATTCATTTGAAAAGTACCTCTTTCATAGTCTTGCTCAGGTTAAGCTTATATATACTTGAATAACCAAACTTGTTTCTGTTACTTCCTGTGTTTTGCATGTTTGATTTTGTTAATTTCAAAATAAGATAGAAGAAAATTCACAGCTGTTACTGGGTTGTTTTTGTCAGACTACTTAAATGCTTCCGTTTTCTGCATCATTAACTTGAAGACATATGCCTATTAAATATTGCTAAGCATATAGATACAATTCATAATTTCCTAAAAGGTTAACCATCCAGCCTGTGAATTGAAAGTGTTCCAATATTCCTTGTAGCCTAGTTTTCTACAAAAATTACTTTGCAATCAGTTAATGCCTTTGTCATGAAGTTTGCCTTTTTTGATTGTGTGTTCTACTGGCCATAGGTCATATGCATTAGGCTTCACTAAGTATAACCAATCTTTCTTTTTTCTTTACGACTGTCCTTATTTCTGCAGTATGTACGGGTGTCTTTTGACACAAAGCCTGACCTTCTTCTGCACCTGATGACCAAAGAGTGGCAGCTCGAGCTCCCAAAACTTCTCATCTCTGTGCATGGGGGCCTTCAGAATTTTGAACTTCAGCCAAAGCTCAAGCAAGTCTTTGGGAAAGGCCTCATTAAGGCTGCTATGACAACTGGAGCGTGGATATTCACTGGAGGAGTAAACACAGGTAACAGCAACCTTGAAATGAAATCACAGTGGCATCTATGAGATTTCATCAGTCTGACAGAAAAAAAACAATAAGGCTGATCGGATTAGGTAAACATGGCATGTTTTATTTTATTAGTGGTGATGGTACTATGTGTAAACATGAAAATGCCAAGTTTATACCAGTCTGGCAGCTAGCAAGAAACACAAGATTCACTTAAGCAGGAAAAACACACTGGGGAGATGAAAATAAAGCCTTCTGTAAGGCAATTATATTAGTAGTGAAGACTTGACAAGATCAACAGCCACCTACAGAGACAGAATACTAACCAGAAGCTCAAGAAGTCAAACTTGTATCGTATAAAACAAAAAACATTTTTATCCAGAAAAGATAATTCATTTTCTCTTATAAGATGATCTGCAAGGAAAAAAATTGTTGCTGTGATAGAAAACTTTACTGTGAATAAGTATCACTTTTTCCTTTCTTGCAGACCTATATTTTCCTATTACCCCTGGAGCAAGGGAGATAATATTGCCATTTGTATTCAAAGTTGAATACATCTGTAACAGACCATATGGGCATTCTAAGAACCCAAGACAGCAACTGGCTCAACTCTTCTGTGAGACAGCACATCGGTTTGGGGAATAATCTGCTAAACCTAGTTCCCTAGATAAATAAATGTTGGGAATTAGCTTCCCAGCTATCCTCCCTGCAGGAGACAGAGTGGAGGAGAGAGTCAGGGGAAAAGCAAAGATTTCTGCTAAAGATAAAAGCAAAAAGTTTTGAGCCTGGACCGACGTACTTGTCAATTCTTGCCCTTCCTATTTGCTGCAGTAACACTGTAATTTATTACTTCAGTAATCTCACACAGTAAGTGCACAGTATCCTCTTACTGTCTATGGAATATATTGTAATCACTCTATCACGCATTAGTCTTAATGCTTTGGGAATCAAATCCTGTGTATCTGAATATGTGTGCTAAATGAGAGTCTTGGGCTAGTTAGCTTCCAGGGCACATCAAATTTAAAACAATAGTTGGTTTTATCACATCATATAAATATAAATAGTATACAAACAGAAAAGAAGAGGTGTAGCTTCTGGTCTGTTAGATAAATAAGTTTCTGTGTTGCTCATGTATAGGTAACATCCCTCTGCAGAACAAGGAGAAAATCGGGTTAAATTTTGACCTATGTACTGTGGTGATAATAATTATGTTAATTGCCCAGTACTGTTGTGATGACACTGACAAAGATAGATAAGTTTTTAATTTAAAAACATATTAGAAAACTGTAGAAGTTGTACAGTCACTGCAGTGTACACACCACATGAACACTGGAAGTCATGCTACAGAAATTTTATAAGCAGCAACCAAATATAGTGTTTGAATTTAGCAAACACGTGGCTGCATGGTACTATTTTTTCAAAGCATCAGGGATGTGAATGCCACCACAGTACAAATAAACCAGAGTCAACATTGTTACTGCTGAAAATGTTTTTTGGTTTTTTTTTTCTTGTAATCTAAAGTGACCTACTCAAAACAATTAACTTCAGGTTGTGATGTGTTATTATAAAAAGGCATAGTTTAGTGTTCTTGGATGCCTCTGGTTGCTACTTCTGAATCACGTAGCAGAACACCAGGATGCTTCAGATCTAGGTTTTCAAATTATGTAGGTGAAAATTAAGTGTTTTGTCTCAATGTGAAATTGTAAAAAATTAACATTTTTTCTATCTAGTCAGTTCTGTTCATATTGAATTTTTACATCAGGTTTCTCTCAAGGAGTATAATTGAAAAATCTGAAATGATTCCATCATGTTGTGAATCAGTGTGCCAGGGATGTTACACATCTAACTATGAACCTGATTGCTAAATAACTTCAGCAAGCTGTTCAGAATATTCATGCTATATTGAAAGTTGATTATCCTAAATAGCTGGATTTTTATACTCTGGGTTATGAGTTAAATTATAGCTGACTCTTTCGCAAGGAGAAAGTGGTTGTTTCTTTTTCCTTTTATACCACAGAAAGGAAACACACACAGAGGCTTACTTAAATGTTTTGTCTCTTTCTTTTTTACATGGTTCATTTAATGTGCAGATAAGCTTGACTAGAATTTTACCTACTGTGTGACTGTAACATTTACAATCCAGTTGTTTTGAAATTCATGGAATGAGAAAAAGAGGCAAGCGGAGAGACTGAGTAACAGATAACAACCACAGCAAATCCACAGGTCTGCCACGGTGCAGCTGGATACAACGGATAAATAAATGGATGGACAGATAGATAAATAAATAAATAAATGATACACAGGTCAAAAACTGATTTTGTGAAAATGACAGAGGAACAGATTATGTCCTATTTCTAGGCCTGTGCAAATATTTTTCATGCAACCTCATTTAATAATTTTGTAGATTATATAAAGCAAACATATAATATTACTGTAATAGTAATCAGTGAAAAAATATTCATATCTTGACTGGCAAGCATTAAATTGTCTTCATCCATTGCATAGGAGTTCCCTAAAAATAGGATGCTTGCCATATCATACCATACAAATCCATACCATACCACATGAATCCATACCATACCATACAAATCTATACCAAAATGAATAAAAGTGTGATTATTTTTAAATCTCTGTTTTATGCTTTTTCCCCCGCAGGAGTCATTCGACATGTTGGAGATGCACTGAAAGATCATGCCTCAAAATCCCGAGGGAAGATCTGCACCATTGGCATTGCTCCATGGGGGATCGTGGAAAATCAAGAGGATCTGATTGGCAAAGATGTAAGTCTTGTGTGGATATAGATAACCTCCAATATATATAAATTTTGCAGTTATTTCCTTTTCTCTCCATCTTGAACTTTTTATAGAGTTAATGCCTGTAACAACAGAAAATCAGTACATAACCAGAGCTTCCACTATGTGTGATAACAATTTTGACATAGCAACAACAAAAATAAGAAGAGATCAAGAAATAGAAATTTGCAGTACTTTCTAGAACATATATTTTTTATTTAAAAATAAATCATGAAGAAAATGTACTAAAGCTTCATCTTTCAATCGTTATGCACTGGAAAGCTTGAAGTCTGATTCATTTTGCAACAGTATTATGATGTATTGGTTATATTCATACTTACAGTCTCCCTTGCAACATATTCCATCATTCCATATACCCCAACTGAGGAAAGTCTTATAAATATTGGCCATGAGATCAAACCTCAATGAATCATAACACCAGATACCTTCTAACAGGCCATATTTCTGTCACCCAGAAAAATTAAATACCTTTATTTGAAATGGATGAGTGTCTTCTGATAAATCAAAAATACTTAGTGTTATCATCACAGTGAAAGGAATACGAGCTAAAAAAAAGAAGCGAAACAAACATTTTTGGGTAAAGTCTTCCGTGAATGCAGTCATGATTGCATCATTAGGGCTACAATTAGAGAGTTATCACCAATAACAAAAGCAGTACTAAAATAGAAATTTTTCCTTTGGGCTCTGTGACCCCTGATATTTCCCTAAAAAGGCTGATTGGTGGAATAACACAACACTAAGGCATCTTGAGTGTTACTGATTTATATTGGACATGTAATAGTACTGCTTTATGCTTACTAGTATTGCATTTCATCTTCAATTTTATAATCAAGTCAGGCTACATTATAAAAGCTTTCTTCAGCTCTTTATAGTCCACTGAATTGTCTGCAAGCTTTTTGCACTCCTTGACCTCAAGCCTCCACATGACTCATTTTGAGGTAGGCCACTTGTTACTAAATCTTCTTATTGATTAGTTGATGAAAAATTAACCTTTCCTTCTTAACGCTTTCCCTTCTTTTCTCTATAATTTCCATTTACTAAACCCTCAAAGAATTTTCTCTCCTGTTCAGTGTATGCAGTTTCTTTTGAAACACTTGGTGAGCAAGCGTTTTGAAAATCAAAGAGCACTGTATTGACTGGCTCATTAGAGGTGAATGCTGTAAATGAACCAAGAAGAGGGAATATAAATAGTGCCATAGGAATGTGAAATGAACTGTCATTAAGCAAAACACACAAGTCACAAAAGATTGCACAGAGGAAAAAAAATGTCAGCCAATAGTGAAAGGCCTGTTGAACTCCAGCATCAACATGGCTTTATGTCTATATGCAGTATGTCTGGTTAAATTATGATCAAAACTGGGGTGTTGTCAAAGCATACCCTCATTGCTTGAAGCAGCACTGGATGCAGAACATAATCATGGAATATTAGTGGAGAGGAGAAGTTTATTTCTGCCAGTGCACATGCCCCAGTACTTGCTGCCTCTCCGTGCTTTGTGGCACAGCAGGTTTGCTCAGCAGAGCTGTGCTTCTGCTAATGCTCCAACACTTGTCTGGCCTGTGTCATGTCTGAAGTCATAGCTGAGTTGTTTTATTACATCTACCATCCAAATCAGTCAACTGTTGGGTAGCCCAAGGGTTCTCTTCAGACTCGTGAAGATAAGTGGGCAAGTAAATTAAGCAAAATATTACTGTTGTTTGTTATTTGTTATTGTGACAGCTAGAAGTCCCTGAGGAGACTAATCTTATTCTGATATTGCCAAAGCAATACAGTAGAAAACAGTGCCCAACTTAACACACTTAGATTCTAATTTAAAAACAAAGCACTCAAGAGAAAGTTAGACTGTTGCCTTATTTCCAATTTTCTAATGCAAAAACTAAGAAAGTAATGTTGCTTGCTTAATCTTGTGGAAAACTTGTATTACAACCATTCTTCCCTTTACACATGGAGCCATTTTTCCACCTAAAGAAACACAGTCTGTGAGTCTCTGTAGTGTGTCTCATGTCACTGAGTCTTCGCTTCCAGGGTCTGTTCTACCCTCACTTGAGTTTAATTGCTCATCACCGCAGTAGGAACAGTGTCTGGGTTAGGAGTGCACTGATTTCAGTGCTTGCTCTTTGCTCTGTGAAGTCAACCAAGTCTCTTTTTTAGTCCAGAGAAGATGTTATTTCAGTTTTAAGTCAAGATATGCTTTTACTGTTTGACTTAGTGAAGAAAAGAAATTCCCCAGCAATGTGATATGTCACTGATCTGTAGCAATGCTTTAGTATATGATGTTCTAACTTAAGTAGAATGCCTTGGCTTAGTGATTAAAGGTTTGAAAACAAAAAGACAAAATCGTTTTTCTTATTGATTTCATTAAAAGGTAAAATTGATCTCCTTTGCTGCCATGCGAAATCGCTCCAAAACCTGTTACCCACTCTTCTATGCCTGCTATAAAAATCTCTCCATATGTAGATTCAGCAGGTCAACATAAGAAGAAATTCATAATTTTTCTACCTTTTCTTGTGTGTTTCATTTGTCTCGGAGTTCTATTTTAGCTGTGAGTTACAGTGTTTCTCTCTCCATATTTCTCCACTGATATTTGACTTGCACTCAGCATTGAGTGCATGGCAAAAATGAAACTCACCGGAGATTCTGGAGAAGGTAGACTACTTATAATTTTTATGAAAGGCTCTACCCAGTAAAGAGAAACTCTCAGTGGTCAGCTGAAATCTGTGCAGTAGAGCACACAATGCAAAATATAAGCCTTCTCTTTAAACTTGTGGCATAAATGAATAAATAACAGTACTGCATGTAAGCAAAAATGTATTAACAGAAATAAAAATACTTTCACACAGCAGATTACTACATATATACATAACACCCTACCAATTATTACCACATATTATGTAGTATGTATATACAACCATTTTCATGTTCCAGAATAAATTATATTTTTTACTCTTTAGAATTCAAATGCTTACAACAGGATCATTGTCAATAATAGATATTCTTCATGGACTTGTTCAGAACGTTAAAGGGGGAGAAAAAACACAAAATGAAGATACACAGGTGATGTGTGTTCTTCTACTTGAAGCCTACTTTCCTGTACAGTTGACATCATAAAAATGAAAAGTAAAAATGGTCTCCTTTCATATAAGACCTATATCGGACTAAACATGAGTTGAATCTAACCTTACATATTTATTTTGCTAAAAAATAGAACCTGGCTTTCTCAGTCTGTGTCTAGAATTATTAAAAACTGTACTTCCAATGCCACCATTTTTTATATCAGCACAGATGTTGGATTTTATAATGTTAACTGTGTGTGAAAGCATGTCATCAACAAAGTTTTCTCTAGGATGCTCAAATAATACAGCAGATCTCGGTAGTCCTGTCCTACTTGCTAATATTTTAAGTTTTTCAGTATTGACTTGGATGGTGAAATCAGAAGGATATTTCAAAGCTAGAAGGTTGTGTGCACTTTGGAAGGCCATGTCACAACAGTGAAGTTGTCTGAAGTCAGTGTCATGAGCTTCTCAAAATCACTGGTACAATAACTGACTGTGCAGCTTATTCAGGAAAGAGAAGGACCTTCCATACTGTAGCATATCACCAGGAAATTACTGAAAGTTTAAAACTTAATTATTGAAAGTTACAACCTAATAATGGAACACTTTTTTAGAAAGATGAGTATTATGTTGGAATTTACAGGTGAGATTGCTATACAACATAATGAATCATTTATTCAATAACACTAGGCATGGGCAGGGCATGTCTGTAGTTATACAAGTCAAGCGCAAGCTGGAAATGTAGACAATATGTGTAATGTGGAAAGCTTACAGACCTGGGATTGTTTACTATGTATTACAGCCAGAATGACAGAAAGACTTACTATCACCAGCACACCAGGTTCTGCTCAATTCTTTCTTACTGATCTCATCTGTAAATACTTCATTATAAATAACTTCAGCTTAGTACCACTGTGCCAGTACCAAGAACCTTTCCTTTTCAGAATACCACTGTCTTCCTTGAGATGACGGAAGGTTGGTTATCCAAATCAGAAAAAAATATTCATTTATGCATTAGAGAGGCTACATGTTTTCATTTTTACATAGTACGCCTGGATAATAATGTTCACCTACAGCATGAAACTCCTTTAAACACATGAGACTTCCTTTTCTCTTTCACACATCTCTGTTTTATAGTGTAAGAAAGATTAAGTTTTGCTTTAACTACTCTGAAAATTTCAGATTAACAGTAAAAGTTACAAATCTCAGGCAAGATCTGACTTATTTTGGTAAATATTTTTTCCATTTTTTAAAAGAAATACTTCTTGTAGTTAAATAGAATTCTGGAAAAAGATTATAGGTGACCATGATTAGTTTAGTAATTCATTTCACTATGACTTTTGTATCATCTCAAAGCATCACAGTCTCTTTTTCATCTCAGGTTTGAGCCAGCAAATAATTACTCTAAGGAAAAGTGTAGGGAAGAGAGATTCAGCTCTCATTGCAAACTACAGTGTAGGAAGCATGCCTGAGGCGAAGCTGGGGACACTAATATTTGTAGCATATACAGAGGCTTTGGACAGGGATGCTTCTGGGATCCTTTAAATTAAACCAAGAACTGTTCTGTTCCCTGGGGTACCCCAGAGCAGTGGGGCATCAGAAAAGGCATAATTTGAACAACAGCTGCTCAGTCTTTCAGAAGCAAAGTTTGCATCTTTCCTTCTCCTTGCACCATTACAATGAATATACTGAGTTTGTTGTAAATGGCTTGTCTGCATCTAGATTTGTATTTTGGATTGCTTGATACATGCATGCTTCCACACTGATGGAGGAATGTGTTAGGAGGTGTGGTACAGGCCAGGACACAAGCTGGGTCTCTTTTACTGCATCAGTCACCAGCCAATGTCAGCAATACCCCTTGTCCTCCACCTTGGGGCCTCCAGCACATGGTTCATTTCTCTTCCGTCACTGATTACCTTACTACATTTTTTCTCATTGTCCCTTTTGAGATACCTGAAAGTGCTGTCTCTATGCTCAGTATCATGTGCCTGTGGGAAATGTAAAAGAAGTGTACTAGTGCTTTTAGTCCAAGCTCGCTGTCTCCTTAGGAGGCAGAGACAAGCACTGCAGTTGGCCCACCTCCTCACCTATTGACAGCACAGGGAATGAGTCCTCACCTTCTGCAGTGTGGCTATTGCATCACAGCGTGCTGCTCTCACAGTTGTTATCCTATACTTAGAAGGACTGTCTTGAGCATAAATGCTTCCTTTAAACTCTGCAGAAAAAGTTGCCAGGGGACATTATTCCCACCTCTTCATGCGGAAAGAGGATGAAAATTATTCTCTCAGACTGCAAAGAGGATGAGAAGAGATTAAAGTTAAACTTTTTCCAGCCTTTTATCTTGCCCATAAAATGTAAGAGATTTGAAAGAACAAAGGTATGAGAACTGCAAGAGTGAGAAGCGGAAAGTCTACTGAGTGCTTTGGTAAAGCAGTTTACCTCAAAGCTTAAGATTTTGTTGCCTTCCTGAGGATTTTGCTTATCCTTTAATCATGATAGGAGTCTGATCATGTGGTCTGTGAACTTTATTACTAAAAAAGGATTTTTAGCTGTTCAACTATACATGCTGTGAATAGATCAATTGAAAATAATTGTATTCTTGTTTTCCAATCAATACACTTTATAAAAATGATTCATCTTGCAGTTAATCATCACAGAGCATAACCTTCTACATTGCCCTCAAGGAACATTACTAAGTCAGTAAGTGGAGTCTTTGGTGCTGCAGCTCATTAGAAAATCAAGTCAAGCTATCACTGTATAAAATCCTGAGCCATGGCTCTTGAGGAAAAAGGAACAACTCTTCAGTAAAACTACATTCACAGCAGCTGGCTGTCTTTAGTGTGGGTGAACCATGAATAGGCAACTCAAGTCATTCCTCTTCTGACAGATCTTGCTGCCCTGTCCCCTCCGTTTTGAGAGAGCAGGTATCAGCTGCTAAGCATGTAATTGTTTCAGCTTGATTTTGTTTGTGTGAGAAAGAACCTTTGGTTTCTTTCTGATGGTAGCATGTGAGACATGGTTTTTGTGTGTAGAAGCCAGTTAACAAGCATCTTTCTAACAGCATACTGATAGGTGTTAAGCTTTACTGCCTTGGATAGTAAATGTTTTATGAATGGGATACCAAAAGAAATAGTACAAAAGAACCTTGAGCCAAAGCTATCACCTGTTCCTGCAGTCTTGGAGCACACAGCCTTGTTGTTGGCCAGCTGCCTTTTTGTCTTCTCAAAGCCTTTTCAGGACAGATAGCTTAATGAGTACCCTCTGTGTGACTGTTTCACATATGTCTGTGAGTTTCTCCTTGCCAGTGATGAGTTGACCAATGTGCTGCAACAATTCCCAAGTGAAACAGACAGAAAGGGATCTCTGGCCAAAGAATATCTAAAACATGATCTCTATAAAGAATTATTTCTCAATTAGATAACTCTTTTGAACAACAAAATGGGGTTAATCTTATAAAGAAATTAGTAAGTTAATTTATTTCTGTCTGCAAGTAGTCTTCTCAAATATGATAAAATAATTTTGTACATTGAAAAGGACAAGGCTTTTTTAGATTTCCCTAAAAGTACAATGCTAGAGCTCTGAAGAAAATACTTTGCAGAAGAAGCATAGAAGAGCTAAGTTTTGTAACATGTCAGGTCAACATTTCTCTAGCCAGGGCTTCATCTTACAGATTATCAGGAATTGTGTCTTTCAAAAGTATAATGTATAAAAACTGTGGAAAACTATATTTTTAGCAAATGTCTTTGACTGTTCAGCCATAAGCCCTCTACACAACAGCAATTCTTAAGTCATATCAGCGCATCCTTACACATGTCACTGGAAATCCACCAAGGTAGCTAAAAACCAAACATGGACAAGTACTACTGTTTGGTTCTGACTGGTGGCTATGCATGGGATAGCACTGCAGTAATTTAATCTGCTTATCTACAAAATAGCTTCTTCTGACACAAATTAATCAAAGGAAATGTTGCAAATTCTCTACTGAATGTAAACTTTCTCAAGTTATTGTCAATGAAGTTAACTGCCATGTTGTAAGCCATAGTTTTTTCCCAAAGAAATTGAAAATATGGTGTAGTGTCATGTCATAACTGCCATGTTGTAAGCCATAGTTTTTTCCCAAAGAAATTGAAAATATGGTGTAGTGTCATGTCACTCACCTCTACTGGGATGTGTATGAAGGGCTTCTAGTGGTGGTGGCTCTCAATGACCTACAGAGGCATGGTGCTACTGGGAACTGTGAAGAATCAAAGAGCTCAAATGGAAGACAAGATTTATGGAAGCATTATTGAAAAGTAGCAGGAAAGGGGGTGTACATCATGTCTGTGTTCAAATAGACCTTTGGAATCCATTAGCTGGACATGATTCCAGAGCAGTAATCCACTGATACCACTGAAACAGATAACAGTGAGAAACTCTCTAAGCAATCTCTACATCTAAAAGGTCATCATTTCCCACTCTTTTAAGTGTAGGAAGGTTTAAGTGAAAACGTTATTTTCTGTTTTGCAGAAAGAAGACTGCAGTGTTCAAGTACAATAATTCAGTAGTCTTTCACAAACAATTCTGTTTTTATCATCTTGTCAACTAGTGTCTTATAACTGATACAGTTCAGAGGCCTTTTCTGTTTAGTACTGTTTTTTCCTCTGTCTCCACATTGCAGGTGGTCCGACCATACCAGACAATGTCCAATCCCATGAGTAAGTTGACAGTACTCAACAGTATGCATTCACATTTCATTTTGGCTGACAATGGCACTACTGGCAAATATGGAGCAGAGGTGAAACTTCGTAGACAGCTGGAAAAACACATTTCACTTCAGAAGATTAATACGCGTGAGTAACATTTTCTTTATTTTTTTTTATAATTACAATTACATAAAAAAATAATTTTAAATGGACAATAAGTTCTGTATATTTCAGGGAGCACTATCTACTAGCTCATGTGATGAATTAGGAAGAGATAAGCAAGTAATGATGAACAGAGCTAATACAATTTGATTTTGGAGCAGCGTATGCAAGATTGCAGCACAAAAGTATAAATGAATTTTGTTTCTGATAAGTTTCAAACAGTATTTGTCAAAACTCTTCTGAATCTACTTAGATGTTTGGTTCCCTCCATTTCCTCAAAACTATATACAATTCTGGTCCCTTCATTTCATAAGCATAGAATCACAGAATCATGGTTGGAAAAGACCACTTAGGTGATCTAGTAAAGGTAGAGAAATATGTGACAAAAAGTGATAGCTTTTTGTGACAAAATCTTTGCAATTTGGAATGTCTGTAGATGTACACACGTATGAAGTTCTGTAATGCTCAGAAAAGTTGAAGAAGTGACTGTACAACTCAAGCAGGCCCAGAGCCATTGGTATTTAGAGCCAGTGTTACCTGTAAAGTGTTACTCTGTGTTTGCACTGTATTTACTACTCCTAGACAGCTGTCTTGGACTAGCTAGAGACAGAATATATAAGGTCAGGTGGTCCTTTGATCTCCTTTTTTTAAGATCATTTTGGGATAGAACATTTCATGTCATTATCAGATTTAAGCAGCAGGTTTTCTCTCAAAGTTATATTTTTTTCTTTCCCACAGAAAATGGCAAAAAAAAAAAAAAAAAAAAAAGCACTTATGTTAGTGATTAGGTAAAGTAAAATATAATGTCTCAATATTGGTATTATTCTTTCTGTAGTGTTACAAAAGCTTAATTTAAATGTAACATTTACTTTCTTTAAGATATTTTTATTTTTGTTATTATTATTTTCTTCTACTTAGTACAAACTTAGTGCTAGCAAAAGAGAAAAGGAACAGTTCTGTAAATTGAGGTTAGTACTTAGGGAGCAAATCCTCAGTTGCACAGTTGACGGGTAGAATTCTTTCTCAATCTTAGAATCATGGAGTCATTTAGGTTGGAAAAGATCTTCAGTCCAGGCAAACCTCAGCATTGTACCTGCATAGCCTACCTTTAGGAATGAAAACAGAACTCATTTTTCAGAAGTGACCACCTACAGTTTTTTTGCTAAAAACTCTCCATAAACGTGCAGTTTTGAGGCTAAGAAAGGTGATATTTTTTGTGAAACAAATACTTGAAACTGGAATGTGATTAAGAGACGCATCTAATTACTCATTTATCAGAGGATAATGAATTATAGGCAGGCACAATATGATGCACAAAAGCTAGCATTGATAAAGCTTTCTGTATCATGAATGTAGTCTGTACTTAAACTAGTGTTCTACTTAGATTTTTCAAGACCATTGTGTGAATCAGTTGATTGGAAGCAGCAATAAATAACAATGAGAGCAGTCCAGGCTTCTTAGTTTTTTGATATGTGTGTAAAATTTCTTTTTCTCACTAGTGTGTGTATGCACAAGTGTGTATGGAGATAGTGTGATCTAAGCCTAGGCTAACCAGAGAGTCATGCTTGAAAATGGCATGTATGACGTAGTCAGGCTGTAGAAAAATGTATAATAAATGGAACATTTATAAGAAAATTGTCAGCATATGTGGTTCACAGCATAATTTTTTGTCGTAGAGAGAAGCTTCATATTAAAAAATAAATCTCTTCAGAGATTTAACTTAATTCAGACTTACACGAAACATTTATCTACTGAAAAGTGGGTAAACTCTAAATCTTGTTAGCTCTCGTCACCTCATCAAAAACCTACAAAAAAGGAAGGATTTCTCATCTCTGGTTTCTCTTTGCAAACCCCCAACCCCCCCAACCCTAGCCTGGTGCCCAAGAATATGTATCTTCCTCTTCCCTTTTCCCGTGTGACAGACTGACTCTAGCATTTAACCTCTTCCTGCCACATCACTCTCTTATGGAGAAATGCTCAGATCTCACAATAATTCTTCAAAATGAGAAAAGTAAAAGAACTGCTGAGAAGGAAGATTGCAGGTGGCATTTGTACAGCTTGTCTCTGTGACATCCAGAATTTTTATGTTTTCTACTATGAATGACATTATGGCTTCAGCAAACAAAATTACTAGCACTGCAAGGATTAGGAAGTTCTTCGTTTATGCCATGTTCCAGTTTCTTCTCTTTTTAAAGAAGGTGGTTTAGTGCTGTTTTGCTTCTAGTTAATGGAAAGGTGACCATATGGATGAGAGAAGGACCACCTGTCCTCTTGGGTCAGCCAAACAGATGGCCACTTTTAGATGCCCTTTCTTACCCTTGGTTCTAGCAGAGCAGTAGAGGTACTTGGTCTTGTGTGTGCAGGGT
This sequence comes from Bambusicola thoracicus, assembly GCA_002909625.1. Taxonomy (NCBI): domain Eukaryota; kingdom Metazoa; phylum Chordata; class Aves; order Galliformes; family Phasianidae; genus Bambusicola; species Bambusicola thoracicus. Next base: position 12,693 of record PPHD01005366.1, on the reverse strand, counting down.
CAATGCTGCAAAAGGATCTTCATCTGGACAGGAGTGTGTCTGTGCATACATGTCCTTATTTACCATTTTACAGTGTTAAGCATTAAAGTGGAGTTAAAACACTGACAGCATCAAACTTTTGTTCTCTGGAGAGCTGGGAAAGTACAATTATCTGTTAATCACCAAAAATAGATAAATAGGTAGATAGATAGATAGATAGATAGATAGATAGATAGATAGATAGATAGATAGATAGATGGATGGATGGATAGATAGATGAAGAGACTAGAAAACAGATTCAGGAACAAACAGACAGTTCGTGAAATCTTATTTCACATCCTATCCTTGGACAATGGTGCTAAAAGCAGATTTTTTTTTCTTATTTTTAAGCCTTCCTGACTTTTACATGCCAGTCTTGTCACTTCTTATTTTCCTTCCTGTGCTTCAACTGTACCATTTTGCAGTACAATTATAGTTCCTCTATATGTTTAGGATTATGCTTTATTCACGAAGAGAAAATTCAAGTTTACTACTCACCTATAAAAGACATGAAAAACTGTATTCCTCTAAAATAGATTAATAAAGTAGCAGTCTCTCTTCTTATAAAAACTGAGTTTAAATCAGGCCAGTAAATATGCCACATAATTCCAAAAAAAAAATGTTTTTAATATGGCATCACTTGCTATATTAAACTTGCCATTCAACAGCATCTAATTTCCTGAATGAATGTCACTGTTAAGTAATAGTAATTAAAAACTTGCCTTATATCCCCGTGAATTTATGACCACTAGAGAAAAGGAAAGATTATTTCTTATTTATCATTATTTATTGAAATCTCTGCTTCCCCTCTACCTATTCAACTCATACCTACCACTTCTATAGCTCTGATTCTGCCTCCAAAAAATATTCACACAAAAATCAAAAATGCTTCCCAGACAAGCAGAGAGTGCATTTGCAGGTTAGTCTGAGTTTGCAGCTTCAGTGGAGTAACCCAGTTGTGCATTTATCTAGAGGTCACTTTGATGCTTCAGTGCTTAGAGATAGTCTTTATTTTCACAAGTGAAGAGAACCTTAACGCAACCCAGCAAATGTTGCTTACAGTAAGCCACCAGTTCTCCCAAAGCATAAAGTTTCAAAGTGAATCATTGTGCAGTAAGAAGTGATAAAAGTAAGTTGAACTTCTCAAAAACTGTTTCAAGTTCAAAAGTAAATATTGAAAGTGATCTGAACAGAAATGTTTCTCATATTCATTTCACTCAAGTGTTTGAGTCCTGGACTTCTCACTGGAGTTTGAAGGTAGGAAGATCTTAAAATGTACTCTGGAAAGAAGGAAAAATATTTTTGTGACAATGTCAGCCATATCGTTATTTGTACGGCATTACATGGATAATTTGACAGCTCTGTAAAAATTTTTACATAGAAACACGAAATTAAAACACTTCCAGTTCATTCTAGTTCAAAAATATTGCAAAAGCTTTCTGTGATAAAAGTGAAGAAATCTTAAGCACAATAAAATGACTCCACTCAAAATATATGATTTTTCATTATTTACTTAGTTAACAGCAGCTGTATTCCAGCTACAATGCTCTGCTTATACTGCTTCTTGACAGGTAGGATTCTACAGTATGTCAGTCTGGCGTAATTTGCTAATTCACTGGTAATTTGCTGATTTCTCATTCTCTGTTTCTAGAAGTGCTCAAAATACTAATCTTTGTCTCACTACCTTGAACACAAGAAGATTACAGATATTTGAAGAATGAATGATTCGTTATGGGCTGGAACACACCTCTGAAGGCTCTGCCTATGAGTCTTCTTTCAAAGTAGACTATCACCAGTGCTAGATAAGCTCATCCATAGCTTTGTCAAGCTGAGTCTGAAAACTTCCTACAGTGAGTACTCAGCCATCTATCTGAGCTTCCGCAAAAAGTGTGGGGACTTTCCCCACCCTCTTTAATGTAAAGAGCTTCCAAACAGCTATTTATGTCCTTTTTATCTTCTATTGCTGGGACTAAGCAAGAAGAGGCTGACTCTAACACCTTTGCAATGCCCCTTCAGATTTGTGTAGACAGATACTGGAGTACTCTTTCAATATTTTATGTTAAATTAGCCTTACTGATTATTTTGAATAGGCCTTGGTCCTTAACAGATATTCTGCCAGATGATGCTGTAGTCCTCATATTTAATTATTATTCTTCTGAAATTCTTTTGCATCCCTCAAGCTCTTAGATTATTTCTCCATGAATATCATTCTAAAATCTTAAATTTCAACACTGAACTTCTGTTCAGAATAAATAGGGATTTATATTTCTTCTGAAATAATGTGTTTTTACTGTTTTAGAATTCCACATGCAACTCATTTCCTCCTGCCTTTGATGGCTGGAAAGTATTCTGCTAGGTCTGAGCTGAAGGCTGTTAGTCCTTTTCAGGCAAAAAGTCACTGTAGAAGACTGCCATGCCATTAATTTTACCCATTTTGTGAATAAATAGAGTAGCACTTTCTTATTATCAAAAATAAAAATAATTCATATTACATGAGAAGATGATGTACTAATACTTACAGAATTTCCCTTCAAATTTCCCACCTCTAATTTCATCCTTTTTAGTCTGAACTAGAGTTTCCAGATACATAATACACATTCATTACTGCTGTTTGCATTAAGAGCTTTTTGTGGTTTAGCTTCTACTGAATTATTTAACTGAATTATGTAGAGTTAAACTGTAGTTTAACTGAGCTATTGCTACTAACTGAAATACCTTTAAAGCTTTAAATCTTTAAAGAGCTTTCTGCATGGTTGCCAGGCATTTCTATCACAAATGCAGAACTTCCCTTCAAATAAGTGTACTTCTTGGGGCAGTGGAGAAAGGGACATACACATAGTTTATACTCATATGATAATCAAATATAACCTATTTAAAAGTTTTCATGAAAGAGGTTGTGAATTAATTAGGAATATTTTCAGATTTTCTTTAGTACACACATCTATTAGCAGAATCAGTACCTACACATCAGTAGTCAAATTTGTGTTTGGTATGTGTAATGAAGGAGTAATGTGTTCTCAGTAGTGGTTCAGAGGGTAGAATAAGAGATTTGTGTGATATCTGCACATCTGACAAATAGCCTTAAAAGCATATTCATCTTATGCTACTGTCATTTTTGTTCAAAATCCAGACATCTTTGTTATGTTGAAAACTTCATTTATCAAAAGATTTAAATCTTGGACAAAAGACTACTAGTAGTAGTATATTCTCTATCTGACAGAGATTTTACTTGTTTTAGAGTTAGATGGAGCCTAAGCATTGGAGCAATGGTGTTCAGATTAGGGCTAACAGCTACCCTCGAGGATTTAAATGTAAAAGGTCTACTGATTGCTCTAATGACTTAATACAGGCTTATTTGCTTGTCAGGGTGGACTACTTACACATATGCCATTTTGCAGCATGAAATATAACCTTGGGGAAGGGAAAAGTGGTGATAAGGCAAAAGGATTTCACTGTCATGAAGAATGAAGATAACATGAATGGCAGGAGACTAGCCTTTTATAGGGGGATGTAGGGAGCTGGAGGGGGAGAGAGGGTGATATGTTTCACCGTGGAAATAATTCTTCTTAAAACTAGGTACCTTTTAGCTTCTTTTTCAGGAGCTGGTATAAAGAGGAAAATGCTTTATAATTCCTTTATTGAAGTTTATTTGCAAATGGATCCCAAAATCAGAACGTTTTGAGTAGACAGATTTATTTTGTATCTTTCATGAACTTCTTAAATCAGAACACTCTTTTTAGCACATATGAAGCTTTCAGAATCAATAAATGGACAAAGTAATTTCTTCTTTGTAGCCATGTATGGATTACAGATCAGAAGAGATTGATCTACATGTAGTTGGCCACCCTCCTGGAGTAGGTGGACTGTAGCACAAGGTTTTGAAGAACAAGCTGTACAGTTATGTTGACGCAAATCCTCCATTTATATTAAGCTAGGCATAACAGAGATATACAGTGATCCTCAGTACTAGTTTTCATTTTCCACTTTTATGCTGTGACATTAACGCTTTAAGTGTAACCTACATGATCATATATTCACAGAATGGCTAAAGTTGGAGGTGACTTCAGAGATCATCCAGTTCCAACCCCCTGCCATAGGCTGGGTTGCTAGCCACCTGGTCAGGCTGCCCAGGAACCCATCCAACCTGGCCTTGAACCCTTCTAGAGATGGGGCATCCACTACCTCTCTGAGCAGCCTGTTCCAGTGCCTCACTGACCTCCAAGTAAAAAATTTCTTCCTAACATCTAATCTACATCTCTTTTAGTTTACAGCCTTTATTCCTTGTTCTGTCACTATCAGTCCCCCCTCCTGCTTGCAAATTCTCTTCAAGTACTGGAAGGCAGCAATAAGGTCTCTCCAGAGCCTTCTCTTCTCCAAGTTAAACAAGCCCAACTCACTCTACCTTTCTCCATTAGAAAGGTATTCCAGCCCTTTGATCATCTTCATGGCCTTCCTCTGGACCCACTCCAACAGTTTCACATCCTTCCTGTGCTGGGGCCCCAGGCTCGAACACAGTACTCAAGATGGGCCCTCACAAGGGCAGAGCAGAAAGGGACAATCTTCTCCCTCATACTGCTGAACACTCCTCTTTTGATGCAGCCCAGGCTACAGTTGGCCTTCTGGACTTCAAGAGCACACTGCTGGCTCACGTCCAGCCCCAACTCCTTCTCCACAGGGCTGCTCTCAATTAGTTCTCCCAGACTTTATTTGTATCTGGGATTGCCTTGACCTAAGTGCAATACCTTGCACTTGGCCCTGCTAAACCTCGTTTGATTTTCAGGTGCCCACTTTTCAAGCATGTTCTGGTCCCTCTGGATGATGTCCCTCCTTTCTTTTGTGTCAACTGCACCACTCAGCTTAGTGTTGTCAGCAAATTTGCTGAAAGTACACTCAATCCCTCTGTCTGTGTCATTAATAAGGATGTTGAAGAACATCAGTCCCAAGATGGACCCCTCAGGGACACCCCTTGTGACCAGCCTCCTCCTGGACATAGAGCCATTGACAAAAACCCTCTGGCTACAGCCATTCAACCAATTATTTATCCGCCTAACAGTCCAGCCTTCAAATCCATGTCTCTCCAATTTAGTGATAAGGACATGGTGCAGGACCATGTCAAAGGTCTTGCACAAGTCCAAGTAGATTGCAACAGTTGCCCTTTCTTTGTCCACTGATACCATCATTCCATCATAGAAGGCCACTGAATTGATCAGGCATGATCTGCCTTTGGTGAAATTGTGCTGGCTATCTCATCTTGCATGTGCTTTAGCATCTCTTCCACAGGGATTTGCTCCATGATCTTCCCAGGCATGGACATGAGGCTCACTGCCTGTAGTTCTCTGGATCTTCCTTTCTCACTTTCTTGGATATGGAAGTGATGCTTCCCTTTTTCCAGTCACCAAGGACTTCTCCCAGCAACCATGATTTTTCAAATACTCTGGAGAGTGACTTAACAACCACATCAGTCAATTTCTTCAGAACCCTGGGGTGCATGTCATTCAGCCCCATAGACTTGTACATTTAACATTGTGCTTCATCTTCATGTGAAAGCTACATTTAAAAAAAAATTTAAAAAATCTCTACTGCAGATGTGTTAAGGGCTCATGCCATTCTCTACTGAGTTGACAGATGCCACCCTTGTTTCTAGGAATTTTGTGAGAAGAGACTACTCCTTAGTAAGGAACTGATCAAAAGGTTGGGTGGTTTGATTGGATTAATGAGGCAATTTGGAGAGGGTAATGTGTCAACAGTGTCTGTTCATGTGACCCGTGGACTTCCCTTTGTCATCCTATGCCTGAGAATATATGAAGGGGGCTGGGAAGGCAAAGGGACGTTCAACTGTCATCACTGGCATCTTCTCTGACCATTGCACCATCATCAAATACATTGGAATTCTCATTTGTTTCATATTTTTCCTTCATGTTCTGTTCAGCTCTACATGCATTTCCATAACTGCATATTTAGGAAGATGTAGGTACAAACTTCCTTCCAGGGGAGGTAGATTGCTGTAAATTAGACTTTGGTGAAATCTGAGGAAACCTCAGAACTCTTTGAAGATTTACTGGTTTGAGGTTTGTTAGAGGTCAGAAACACGAGCCTTTTTCGTTGGAATTTTCATGTTGGTAGATCAGGCACTGGAGCCAAATATATTTCAAAACCATCTGAGGAAACACATATCAGTAAAAAGCTATTCTTGAGGCACAGATACACAGACAGTGATAGAGTACAAGAGGATCTGTATGATCCTTTCTCAGATTTGGTGTTCAACAAATGTGTTTGTTGAAAACATGTATGTTCTCATATCACTGGTATACAAGCAAGAGCAAATTGATCTTTTTAGCTCTACGGTGTTCAGAGATTTTAGACTCACTGAATTTGTTGCAATTAGTAGAACAAAAACATTAAGCTAAGGAAAAAGCAGAATTTCTGCTCTTCATTTTCCAGAACAAGTGAGAAAGGAGAGAATTTTCTGAGATTATATTGTGTCCAGTATACAGACTTATGTGCAAAATATAACAAGGAAAACTCCCCAATGTGTAATCTGACATAGCGAAAAATTTGGTTTATGCTGCTGTATTATCTTTTTAAAGAGATGGCTTCAGTACATGATGGTGCTTATATCCAAAGGAACCATGGGAACTATGAGGGAAGATAAAACAACATGAAAATTACTGAAATTGCTGTTGTTCTTCAGTCATGTAGGCCATTACCTATTGCTGATGAGCTCCTAGAAGAGCAAAACAAGTTAGATCCTTTAGTACTGGCCTAGTGAGCATTTGGCTACTATAACAGATTGGTTACGTTTTGATTGGAACCATTAATATTCTTGTAATTTTTTCTAAATCTTTAAACTTAATGCCAGCTTCAAAATATTTATTGCCATCCTGCAGAAAGGTAGAAAGTAACCAAATTGGTTGTTACGGGCTTGTGAGGCTCAGAAATCTGAAGGTTAATTTCACTATGTCTTGCCTGTTTTAAGGACTTACTAAGCTTTATTGCATTTTGCAAAGACAGAAATGGAAAGGGAAGTAAATAATCACATTTTTTTCATCATTTTTTAATGTTTCTATCTTACTGCCTGTTTTAAGGATCAAGCCCATATTAAATGAAGGTATGGTCCAGATGTTGGACCACTCACAGCCTTGTCTGTCAATGCCACATCTGGTAGGTTGATAGATATCAGTTTTAGTTCCACGCCAGGTTGCTTACCACTCCAAAATGGCTTATAGTGCATGAGGAACATGTTTCCCACTACTGAAATTTAGAGGAGGAAACCTACAAGTGTCCTATCCAATAATTCTCTGAAATCTAGCTCAGTTGTCCATAAAGATAGGGACCATACATATCCTCCAAAAATGCCTTTCCACTGAAAAAAATTCTTTTTTGGGGGGGGTGGTGCTTGTATGGTATAAGTTTTGCTAGCTTCTTTGTACCTGTAACAGAAGCAGTTAACAGTAGACAAGCCTTGAAGGTTCTCTTTCCATCTAGCTGCAAGTCTGATCCTGAAGAAAGAACAACAGAGATACTATAGTGGAGATAGACAAAAAATTACTGAGGAGATAATGAGGAAAAATTAATAAGGAGATAATTACTAATGCATCACATACATATCTCATGTATATCTTACATGTGTCACATGTATATCACAAAGTATGTTTAGATTGATGTGGAAAGAGCACTAGACAATTGAAAATGAAAGAAATGAGATGAGGACAGAAAAGAAAGAAGAACAGACTGGGACAAATGAAATGAGGTTGTATTCTCAATAAAGAGGAGAATTAAAAATAGAGGAGATAAAAGGGGATAATGTATTTCACAGAGAGGAACAGGAAAAAGACGAAAGTGTGACTGGGATGACAAAAAGAAAATCAGAATAATAACACAAAATGGAAGTAGCCGAAACAAGGAAAACAAGGAGAATGAATGTGAACTGCAAAGCAAATAATAAAGCTGAACAAAATAAAATTTGTATTAGTAATTTTAAAATATGTTTGGGAAGCATGAAAAAGAAAAAGTGAATGATAACAAATGAGATTAAATGAGCCTGTGGTGGAAGAAGAGACAAAAAAAAGTAAATTGAGAAGCAAAAATAAGTTGAAGCTTCTGGGCTTTCCTTTGTCAGCACTGGTTCTGTTTACACTGTTACACATAATCCTTTAGTTCCATGAATCTGAGAAAGATAGCAGACATTTTCAGAATTTGTTGTATTGGCTTACCAGGTCACTTTGATTTCTGTAGACATAGGGCATGTAATGAGTCTCCAGACAAGTGGAATATCTATTATTTTATTAAAATAGGAATTTGTTAAAGTCGTGCAGAAGGGGATAAAATTTTACAAGTTCGTGTTCCTTTAAAAAAAAAAAATAATAATGAAAGTTTGTAGCTATGTGTGCTCCCATTATTGTCCTTTTGACAAGTGGTGGGGAAAAAGGAGAGCTCACTGCAAGAAGAGCAGCTGTATGAAATTAAGTTTGAGTTGGGTATAGCAGCTGAGGGAGGTCAATGCCTCTCTGCATAGTAAGATCCAGTATTCCTCTCCGTCATCCTGCGAAGGCTACGCTCTTTTTTTTTCCAGTCATGTTCATTTAATAGCTAGTAATCTAACTGTTTTGATTGTGGCGAACTCACAAAAATTGCTAGTCCATTTTATGCACAGATTTAAACACTGAAATGCTGCTCTTTAAACTCATGGCGGTTGGAGCAGTCAGTACAGACCTAGGGGTGGTAAGCACTGCTGCTGTGATTTGTAGAGGTGGGAGAAGTAGATCTTTACATAAAGCAGGTGATCTTTTGGATTGATATTTTAGCCCAAATTGTTTGGAGGCATTTTCAGGCATTTTGGAGGGCCTGAAGGCTGAAAACTGTAGCCTGGAAAAAAAAACAAATCTGTAACATGCTTTAAGACTAACCTAAAAGAAAGGTTATGGCTTATTTCAGGATGTTCTCAGTTATCACTGAAGCTTTTTGAGGCAATTAGGATCATACACAGTGCAACAGAGAAGTCTGAAGGTGAGAAAGGCGTATTTGTTTATATGGGCACGCTTTTAAAAGACTGTTTAAAATCCAATACCATTTTAAATCTGTTTAAACAGTATTTATCCTGTGGTTAGACACACTATTAACAAGTGAAAGAAGAGCAGTGTCTGTTGACTCAGTATTTCTGTTAGGCAAATATTAGTCCAGAAATTTAAAATGACTTCCCTCAGACTCTTAAGCTCACGCTGTGTGGACTCCTGCTCATTAAAATTCCAGAGCATATTTAATTGCTTGTCTCTGTGTAAGTACCTCTCACTATGATGTCCAAGCACTGTGCAAACACTTGGACCAACATGCTTCTGAGAACAGCAGGTTTCATGTGGAGTGCTTCTTTCATCGTTGTTGATGCAACACAGTATTGCATACTCTGCTAGCCCCCTGAAGTAGGGGCACAAAGTTGACCTTCCAAGATTGATTTGTTTGTAGAACAGTGCTTTCTTTCATTTTCCTTACGTAAGTTCCCAGAAAAAAGGTTCCAACTTGAGTTTCAAGGTTCCAAAAGCCTGAAACAGTGCAAAAAATAAGAGATCTTATTTTTCTGTGTTTCATATATAAATTATTAAAGGTTATTATTTGATTGTCAGTAAAAAATTGTACTTCCGCTCACATATTTAGGCTTAAGTTAAGATCAGCTTTAAAAAAATTTAGTTCAAAATTTTCAAGAAGTCCCTGAGCACATGAACATTTTTGTTGAGCTTCACAGTACTTTATGAGTCTTCCATTAAGAATTAAATGGTGTTTCTACTAATGTCACTGAAGAACATTCCTTGCATTAAAAAGTCCTGAACTGAAACTTCATTTGCCAAGTAAATAGTCCGTCTGTGGGAAACACATCATCTGTTTGATGTACTTGTGGATTTGTTACGTTGGCACTGGTTTTAGGAATAGAGACCCATGGTTGCTGGGTTACTTTTTATTTATATTCCTAGTTAGAATTGTCTGTATAAATCAGTATTTTCACGAACTTTCAATGCATTTTTCTTTTCAAGTAGTAAGTATTCATCCACATGACAATCAAATGCAACTGATTTTGTTTCATATCTGAAACATCTGTAGAAAGAAAACCAAAACCAGATGAATAGTTCAGTGCTCAACAAATTATGCGAGTATCAGGACACCTGTCTGTAATGGAGCTGTAATACATGTGTTCAGAGTGCATTTTGTTAGGATTAGATACATTTCTAGATCCAAGCTTTACCTCAAGTATAAGTTGCTTACCATTTTAAACCCTTGTATTTTTGAAGTTTCCCATTCTGCACACCATATCCTGTAGTCCTGTGTGAACATGTATGAGAGATACCATGTCTGTAAGGTGAGGAATGATTACTTCCAGTACATCAAAAGAAAATATATATTCCTACTTGCTTTACTATGCTGACTATTTGCCTTCACGTCTGCTGTTTCAGTTGACTAATCCTTAGGCCAGCTCCTCACCACAGATTGGGTCACGTCTCAGAATAACACAAGCACTTGCAGGCTAGCAAAAGCAGCGATTTACCAAGCAAGAGACATCAGTACAGGATGTTCAAAACAACCCTGGAGCTCAGGCAGTTTTTTTTCTCCAGAGGTATGAATGTCATGAGGTTCCTCTTGTCATATGTACATAGGAAACTGTTGTCCAGAGTAACAGTAGTTAAAAGAGTAAAGGTCAGAGAGAATTTCTTCTTAATATTAGTGGGAGATTCATTTATTATAGTAAAGGAACATACTCTATTTTCTGGAACAAATAAAGATTCGTCTATAAAGTGGAGTAGGAAGGCAGGAAAATCTAGAAGAAATAGAGGTCTTTTATTAAATAAAAGTGTATATTGTGGGACAGTTTTAAAATTGTCAGGGTTTCAATGCACATTAATTTTTCAGCCTCACATATATGAGTATAAAGGCTTCATTTTCAGATGTATGTGGTCACTGCACTAAGCAATCTGTGCACTATGGTCTATAGGCAAGCCTCTGAGTGCACTGTGCAGCTGCAAACACTTGGAGGCATGTTATCATATGCATGACCGTTGACTTAAATTTTTAAATTTTTGCATGTTGTTTTTATGGCTTCTCAGATGATAAAAAAAAAGAGCATTATTTTTATCCAGTTCAAAAGCATTTCTCCTGAAAGAACTTTGCAAATAGAAATACAGCCACTGCCCACAAATGGTAAAACTCTTTCAGGACATAAGCAAGTTAGAAATCAAATTTATATCTTGATGGCCTGTTTGAAATCAATCCATCTATACATGCCACTGCCCAACAAGAAGCAGGGATTCAGAATATTTCTGTCACCAACAGTGAACTAGAGCCTCTAGCTTTTTTTTATGCACTACTTAAAAGTAGTGCATAAGCTTCTGATGTATCTCAGTTATTCTTATCAGCACACTTGCATATATGAGTCATAAATGCATTTTGTAGTAAATGAGGTGTTTTATGCATTTGTTGGTCTAGATGGCAATGGATAACTCATGTTTAGCTCTTCATAGAAAGAACTAATAATAATTTATAGGACTACTATAGGTTATTTATAAATATACTCACATTATAAAATATTAAGAGTTTTCCAAGAAATGGGAAAATAATGTCAGGCTTGTGCAAAACAGATTTTTAAAAATCTCTTTTCACACTGCACAGACATTATGCAGAGTATTTTTCTGCTTCTGGTTCCAAATTCGTTCATTTCTTACAGTTTATTGTTTTAACTTACAAATTCATGCAGCACCGCTGTGTCAAGAGAAAAATAGGATTATTTTTCTGAATAATAGCATTAGTGCTTAGATATTGCCATTGGTGTGCGTCAGAATGAACATTCTGGTATGTACGTACCTGCATGGAATCACAATTGCCAGAAAGCATCTCAGTGGGTCTTTCGCTGGTCACAAAGGCAATAGCACACAGTAATGAACCTTAGGTTGTATAAACCTTTTGCATGATATTACAGTTTAATGTACAATATTATTGCAACCATATACATAATAACTGACTCTGTGAAACACTTAACAATCTAATATACTCTGCGAAAATCTATTTTTGTAATTCACTAAATAAAAGTTATTGCTTTAGAAATTAGAATGGGAACGAGCCTCCAAGAACTGACCTTAACTCCCAGATCTTCTTTACTATTTCTTCTTTTTGGATAAATTGGTGTATGAAGTGGAAATAAAAATGCTGTTCTCTCTGTTTTCTGTTGGTTAGGTCATGAGAGACTGCCTTTCTTTTTGTATTTGTAGCAGGGAGACTAGGAATTCAAAGTATGACATGGAGATCTTATTAGATGATACATAGTAATATGCAACTTTGTGAGAGGTGTTTTGCATCTGCTCTTGAATACAGGTTGGATGTTTCCTTTGAAAGTTTGAGAAATATGTTCTTACTGGCTCTTGAACTATTTTCAATAGTATAAAATAAAAAATATATGTGACTATTCTTGACAGATTTTTGGTTTTCATCAATTTTTACTGTCTTGAAACAAGTGTAGTTAATCTAGTGATAAACCTTGCAGTGTTTGCAATGCTGGCGCAATAGTCAGCGTTCTCAAGTCTGAATATACAGACTGCTGGGCAACAAAGCTCTTTCTCCTTCCAAAAGACAAAGGCAAATGATTTGCTACAACCTAAACTCATGGGAAAAAAAAACAAAAAAAACAAACAAAAAAAAAAA
>PPHD01005365.1:0-26547 GCA_002909625.1 Bambusicola thoracicus | reverse complement strand
GGCCTGGATGCAGTACTGCAGATGGGGCCTCAGAGGAGCTGAGAAGAGGGAGACAATCACCTCCCTCTCCCTGAGAATGAGGGATGCTGAATGTAAAAGTCCGAGGCACCCTTCTATGTCAAGAACTGTGTTGAATTCATGAATTGTACCTCAGCCTGTATGATTTTTACAAAATTACAGCCCTGTTATACTGTAATTAGACCCAGGAGGTATGTTATGCTGAAGCCTACCTCAAGTTGCCCTTAGGATGGTTTTAACTTGGTGGAAAATTGGCCTACATTTATGTTTTAGAAAATAATACTGGAGATTCTTGTGCAGTAGGAAGATTAGCCCCATTATTCATGAATAAAAAAGACCTCCAGGGACCCCAGGAAAGACAGTCTAAAGGAAAAGAAGGAGCATTCATCTACATAACTCCTCAGTAACTGAATTTACTAGTTATTCCACCAGCCAAAGAGATGCGAAAGGGCAATCTACCTGACAAGAAAAGCAAGCTGTTTCTCAGTGTCAGTGCCATACATGGGCAAACTAGAGGGAGAGACATTCAGAGTTATGGCGCTTGTCCTCCCAGTTTAGCATTACATGTGGTGGAGCTCTGCTTTCCTTGAAATGGCTGAACATTTGCCTGGTGATGGAAAGAAGGGAATGGATTCTGTTTTTCACTTTGCTTGCATGCACAACTTTTACTCAGTGTATTAATCTGTCCTTAGCCCACAAGTTCCTGCATTTTCACCTTTCCAACTCTCCCTTCCCTATCCCACTGGAATGGACTGGGGGAGTAGCTGTGTGCTGCCAGCTGCCTTCTGTGTTAAACTGCAAAACCATGGGTCAGGAGAACCATTTCAGGCCCAGAAGCTTAGGTTCTTCAATCCGCATCCCAGCTAGTTTGTAGAAGTGCCGGTCTCAACCAAGCTATGCCAGCATCTAGCCATGGACCTTGTTGGCCGTGATCTGTGGACTGATTTCTCATCTTGACCTCAAAACTGCTCTGTCACCATGAATTTGCTTGATAGCTGGGTCTGTGGGTCAATCTTATCCCTACTAATTCAGCGTTTGCCTTACCCCTTGATTCAAGTGGTGGTGGACGGCATTCCTTTGCTGAAGGGAGCAGCTGGCCCTTGCTTCACCCTGACACATTTTACACTGAATGGTATTCCGATAACTAAGGTGAAAAACTTCAGACAATACTGACCTGATCACTGAACAGTAGTTACCAAAGTTAAAACAAAGCTTGGGCCAGTACAAACCCTGAAACAGTGTACTGTCAGGTTAATATAAAAACTTATATAGGATTACAAAGCCTTATACAGAATCATATGTACCTGGTTACACCTGAAAACAAAAACAGATGTGCAGTGCTAAATGGCAGCAAAGCAACTCCCTGGGTCACAGTGAACCAAGGTGGGTTAGGAGGCAGCAACACCTGTATGATAAGGTTCACGTCTTTGGGCAAAAGCAATTATTGAGCAACCCGGGACTACAACCACTTGGGTGAAAGCCAAAACTTATCAGAAGTGTATCTTTAGACCAAAAGTGAAAGTTGGTGAAAAAATAAACAAACAAAAAGATATTCTGGCACCAGGAAAGAAGTAGATGCTGAAACCTTGGAGATGAAATGTTATATCCCAGCTTACCGAGGGGGCTAAAACACTATGTCTAATCAACTGATCAAACCCTTGGTAATCTCAAAGAGGTGACCATGTAATCTTTCAGGCATCTCCAAGCTTTTCAGTGCCTCTCCATTTCTAGCTGGGACTGATCACTGGTGTTCAGGAGAAAAGCAAGAACCAGCCAAGGGGATCAGCACCATGAAGCAGACAGTATGTCTTTCTGCAATCTGCACAGGTTTTGAAAAAAACCATGAGGCTGCTCTACTGAAGAGAAAGGCAATGGACAGCTGCAGTTCAAGTACTCATTCCATGGTCTGCTGATGAACAAATGAGGAGAAGGGTTATCTCAGGGCTGACAAAGCTCACCAGGTCTTGGGGGAAAGTTGCAGTAGTGACATAAGCTGAGATTTAAAAACAAGCCATCTGTGAGAAAACGAGCACTAAAATCCATGCTGTTGGTGCTGGTAAGATTCCAGTTGGGATACATATATTTCTGATCAACAGACACCTTTATTACATAAGAAGTTGTATGCAATCATGAGGAGGCATTTAAACTGAACATGCCCTAAAGCAAATCACAGCGCACTGCTTTCCTTCATGGTTCCCATATGCCTCCTGACAGACAAAGCTAATGCAGTTGGAGAAGTTAACTGCTCCCTGTGAAGAAAACTGATGTGTCTGTCCTCCCAAAACATCTGCAGGGATGCTGCAAGGAGAGCAGTGGGGATCAAACAGTTTACATGACAAGAAATGACTCAGCTCTGAAGTATCACGCTGTGACATTTCTCATCTGCCCAGTTTGAGGCACTGGATGAACTTATGCTGGGCAGGCAGCTGTCACTTAGGTGGGGAATGGTCAGCCTATACTTGTTGAAATGAGTTGATTCCCTGCTACTTCCTTTCCACTCTCCCACCATTTCTTATACTTGTGTGCCTCCTCAGGAATGCCTCTGGACAAGAAGAGCTCCCGGTCTGTGCCAGGAGAAAGAAGAAGGCTGTTTCAAGACACCATCTCCAGTGCCCTTTGTCTTAGAGTGTTAGTGATGCGAAATCTCCCAGGCAGGCATACGTGTTCAGTTCTGAATTAAACTTTTATGCTTTGGAAAATGTTTGCTGGAAGTTGCCTCTTGTAACCCTGGCAGTTGCTCTGCTCCTGGGAGAAGATGTCTGGGAGTGCTGCAAAGTAGGCCACTGGGTATTACTGATGCAATCTGGCATTTGGCCTGCAAATACATCCATGAGTATGTTGATCCAGTTGGCGACCTTGATTTACAAACAGCAAACCTTTTGGCCTCTTCTGCTCTCCCTGTAGCATACCTGCAGGTCTTTTGGGAACAGAAGAATATGATGTTCCACCACAGGGAACTCTTTTTGCTTTGGTTTCTTGCCATGGCAGGAGGCACAAGGGTGGCTGTGTTGAGCAGGAAAGATTTTCCGCTCTTCAGAAAATGAACACTGAAAAATCTTGTTGCTTTCTCAGATATGGGAAGTGAAACCTGGAACTGATGCAGAGACACCTCAAGTTCCCTGTCCGTATCTCTTCTGGCAAGGGTTTTTGTCCTCCCTTCTGACTCCCAGCTTTGGGTTGATGTGGCTGATGCGGCAAGGAGCACACCTTGAGGAAAACTGTCCAAAACAAAAGGCAGGCTCCTGGAGAAGTCTTTCCCCGAGCTCTGACAGATGCTTCTATAAAATGCTAACAGAGCCCTCTAGAGCATTCACCCTGCAGGGCAAGCTCCCTCACAACGTCTTCAGCCCTGTGTTCCATCTTAGGCTTCACGCTGCTGCCTGCATCCGTGGCACGGCGGTGTTTCAGCACTTCCTACAGCACCCCTGACACTGTTCCTGAAAGGACAGGGCTTCCTGGATAAAAGGACCTAACTTTCTTTTGGCATCTTGTCTTAAAAAAGTGACTTCGGCTTTTTGGCAACGCCGGAACGCAACGCTCCCGTTTCGGAAGCCTGCAGGCCGCCGCCCCGCTCCCACTGCCTCACAGCGCCGCTGGCGGCGGACGCCGTCGGGGCGGGGAGCCGCGGCAATCCCGCGGTGGGCGGGCTCCCGTCGTCGCGTCCGGGCTGCGTTTGCGGCGGGCGCCTTTTGGCGGTATGGAGCCGTGGCCCGGCTTCGCTCCCCGCGCTGCCATGGGGGTGCTGCTCTGGCTGATGGTGCAGCTCGGAGCGGGCTCCACGGCGTACGTGGTGTACGTGGATGTCCGGCGAGCCGAGCGGCCACTACGGCACTTTTGGAGGAGCACGGGCTTTTGGTAAGCGCGCAGTCCTGCCGGGGTACGGGGCTCCGGCGGCGGGCCCGGTGCCGCGGGCGAGAAGCGCTGAGGAGCCGTCGGCCCGTAGCCCGCCCGAAGCAGAGGATCCCTGGTGTGCCCCGGCGCCGCCCGTCCGGAGGAGCTCGCTCCCGCCGGGCCTGCCGCCGTGGGTCACGGTGTAAAAACACGGCGTCGCAGGGTGGGCCGGTCAGCACCGCCCGCCCTGCTGCTGCTGCTGCTGCTGTGCTGTTTGTGGGCCCCCCGAACACGTCACGTCCTCCCTCCTGCCCCCGGGCAGCCTGTGCTGTGGGACGCTGAACTCACGGCCCTTCCTGTCAGTTCTGCAGGTTTCTCAGTGCGGGCTCAAGAGCGAGAGGCTCAAAAGTGAGTTCCTCAGCCCGAGTGTCAACTGACTGCGGTCTCTGCCGCTTAGGCACGCAGTGGGTTAAGTGGCAGTGGTAGGGCAGAGAGTCACAGCAGGTTTAAATCAGTAGCCTGCACTTAGGTTTGAAAGGAAACTGTGAGCTTTCTAATACTTAGTGCTTAGGGCAAATCTGAGAAAAAAAAATGGAAAAATTTACAGTGTTTTCTCGTGTCAGTGGAAAAACAGAACGAGATCTAAAATCAGCTAGTGTACATTAATCTAAAAACAGGCTGATGAAGAGGAAGGCTTGAGCTTTCTGGATTTTCATCTCTTGTTTATAATTCCTACTTGCAAGGTAAAAAAACATTTAAGAAAAGCTGCATTAAACAATGTGCTTTTCTCATTTAAACTGCAGCCCAAGAAACACTCAGGCTTTTAATTACGTGAAAGAAATTTTATGAGACTGCAAGTGTGAGAAGGATGTCAGGGAGGAAACCAAGAAGCAGAAGCAGTGGCTCTGTCGAGCAGGTCAGCAGCTATTCAATGATGCTGTAATACCGTGCCAGCACTGTTAGTGAAGGATCCCTTGAACAGCCACTCTGGGTCCAGTTGTTGAGGCAGCTGGGGATCAGCAGATAATAAAGCCTGGGAGGCTTCGAGCCTTAAAATCTTCATTGATGGGTGCTTTCAATTCATAAGATGAACTGGAACTAACTAACAGAAAATGCTGGTTTTCCAGCATTCTGTTCTGTCTTGTCATGGTCATAAGGTTTCTCTCCAGCAGTGTGAATTTCAGCGTTTTTATTCAGCATGGGCATAGTCTGTGAATGCTTTATGCCTTGATTTCTATCTAGTTGCATTTGTGCATTTGTCCAAGTTTGAATCTCAGTGCAATCACAAAACACTCCTTCAAAATCCAAGAGTTAATATTGTCCATATCCATTGGAACAATGAGAACAACCCAGATGGCTGGTACATTTCTAGTCAGAGTAGAATCAGTAGCTTCTCAGTCTCATGTGTGACTTGAAGCAGTCTTTGGGAGATGGTATTTTAAGTGCCCTATGTGCTAGTGAAGTTACACAGAAGAGCTCTCATATGCTGGCTGATTTGCATGAAGCACCACAGGGATATAGCGTGTGCCAAGACTTAGCTTTCTAATAGGGATGCAGGAGGTAGATAGACTGTGTCTTTGCTAGGATGTATCAAGTCTGTTTCCAGGTGGGGTCAGGTTTTTCTGCCTTTGGGAACAGAAGATTGTACAGTATCAGGCTCATTCAGTAGCATCCTTGCAGGAGGTGAGATTAACTTGTAGAGGGAGTAGGGAAGGAGAAGATGACAGCTCGACTATCTGCAGCACAGTTAAAGTCATAGAGCTCCAAAGATGCTGCTACCATTAGCAGCACCAGTATCTCCTACCAGTGATGGTAGTTGAACAGACAAGTCTGGGAGTCCTTGCAGAGAACATGTTCTGTTCTGGCAGAAAAGAGTAATTAGTAAAACTTACTGCTGAAAAAGAGAAATTTAAAGTCACATGACCCATTTGTTAGCATGGAAGCAGTAGTAAATTTGGAGTCTGTCTGATCCATCCATCAGAGGAGACATCACAGTAGGCCAAGCATAACTTTGTTATGGTGAAATAACGAGACACTGAAGTAATATTAATATGGTTGTTGTTATACAATTTAACACGCCTTGAGCACGTTAAATTGCTTTCAGCAATCATAGAAATGTCAAGCTTCATACTCCAGTGCTTTCTTATGCTTCAAGGTGAGATGAAGAGTGATGGAGAACATAAAAGCTCTGAGAGTCTAATTCTGCTTTTCACAGATGTAACTTTCACAGCAGAGCAAGGGTTGATGTCAGCGTGTAGACTTCAGCAGGAATATCAACCCAGTATTTGATTTAGAACAGGCCTGGGCAAGCCTGGCTCCTGCTCCAGAGCCTAGAAGTCACTGTGCTTTCCTTATCATTAGTTACTTAGAAGTAAAGTGATCACCATTGCATGGCTACTTCAGGCCACCTCTGACTGAAGTTGTTACCTGAGAAGCAATGACTGCTTATAATACTTTCTTTTGAGTGTGTCAGTGAGATGCGCTGATTTGTGTTCTGTTTTGCCATATCATAGGTGTAGCTCCTTAACCCCAGATAACATAAAGCTCTGTTTCACTTTCACCTATTGTTAAGACAGTGTTCCTTACGCCAGATAACGATCTTGCTTAACGTGGAGTTTTGGATATCCAGTGGAGCTGATAGCTAATGTTGTAATATGTTGCTTCTTTTTTGTCCTTTTTCCAAAGCCCTCCTTTACCTCACAGCTCTGCTGATCTATTTGACTTAAGCAAAGATCAAGAGATGAACCTTGCATACATTTCTTCTGTTCCTCATGATGGCATTGAACAAGTTCGAATTCACTGGTTACTGGAATTGATTACTGTCAGGTAAGCAAATGTTTCATGTCAAAATTCTAAAAAAGGAGTTACAACTCATTCAAGTGCCCAGCAGTTGCTCACTTTGGCAGTTCTCGCAGTATAACTGCAGACTGGGAGTGTTTTTGTGTTCATGGAAGTCAGATAATGTCCACTGAATTGAAATAGTTTGGGGGTGTATGCATTGAGGAAAGATAGAGCTTGTCTTGAGAAAGATGGGGCTGACTTGCATGCATTTTGTCCTAACAAGAGGCTGAAGGGGCACTTTGAGGCTTCTTTTTGTCAGAAGTGTCTTGTGGGTGTACTGATCAGCTTTACCAAGACTATCTCAAGTCATATGCTGGAGTCATTCCACATCTCTCCAGCTGCTGTTCCAGACTCGGTGACTAGATTCCCAGTTGTACAGCGACTTCCAAAGAGGTGTCAGGCTAGTAGAATTGAGTCTCATAACATGTTTTGAGGTCATAGTGTAGCATTTTATAATTGGATGCATCCTTTTAAAATACTGCTTGGTAAAGCCTTGAAAGCAGGGCTCTTCAGGAGACCCTAGTGCTCCTTTAAACGAGGAGGAGCTCTGCTTTGCAGTCAGAGCAATATATGCTGAGTATTATGGAGAGAACTCAGCCAGATTTCAATCAATGGTCATTCTAGCTGTTTTCAAGTTACACCAGCGTTTTTGCTACTGTTCCTCCAAGTCCAGCTGAGTATGTTGTTAGTGCAGTAACACCTGCAGCTATTCGGTACTGAGATGAGGAACTAGGAGAGACCAGACTTTGAGAGTTCATTTTTTTCAGTGTACAGTCTAGCTGACTGCATGTGTACTACAGCTCCCTCTGGCTATAAGCCTGATTTTAATATCCAGGTCACACTGTTACACAGATTTGGAAAGGGAGTTTATGTACCTATAGCTCCCTCTGGCTGTCTTGTTTTAATATTCATGTTGCAGTGTTACAGTCCCTTTCAAAGTAATGTATCTTTGGGGAAAGTTAGGAACAGGCTAGAATAGGATGATAGATGTAAATTCAATGCGTTCCTTACCAAAGTGTTTCAGGTGGGAATGCTGTCACATGTAAGGAACGTTAAAGAAAGCCTCCCACCACAGTAAGTAAGACAGGAGAACTAGTGACAGTCAATGTGGAGAAGGCTGAAGTTGCCAATTTTTCTTTGGTTTTTGTGTCTCAGTTTTTACTGGCAGTCATTCTTCCCAAACCACTCAAGTCCCTCAACCCCAAGCCAGGGTCTTGGGGAATAACATCCCTCCCATTGTAAGAGGTCAGGTTTAAGATCACCTGATAATTGTGAGTATAGATGAGTATCTGGCACCCAACAAGATGCTTTCCGTGTCCTGAGGAAATGGAATGATGTATTTGCTACACTACTTACTATATTTGAAAAGTTGTGGCAGTCTGCAAAAGTCCCCAGTGACTTGGGAAAATAGCACACCCCTTTCTGAAAAAAGGTAATAAGGACAATACTGGAACCAGTGACCAGTCACCCTCACCTCAGTGCCTGGTAAGACTGTGGAACACAGATCCTCCTGGAAGCTACGCTGAAACACACGGGAGGTGATTAGAGGCAGCCAGCATGACTAAATTAAGGACAAATCATACCTGACTAGCGTAGTGATCTTCTACAAGGAGTGACTGGATCAACAGATGAGTTAAGATCTACTGATGTCATCTATCTGTACTTCTGTAAGGCTTTCCCTACAGTATCCCATAATAATTATTATAATAATTCAATAGGAGGCATGGGGATTTGGTGGATGGACTGTTAGATGGATAATGAATTGGCTGGATGTCTATGTCCAGAATGTTACAGTCCATTGCTCAGTGTCCAAATCGAAACCAATACCAAGTAATGTCCCTCAAGGGTCCATACGATTTAATATCTTTGTTAATGGCATAGATAGTGGGATTGAGTGCATACTCCGCAAATGTGCAGGTGACATCAAGCTAACTAGTGGAGTTGATTGCACCTGAAGGAAGGGATGCCATACAGAGGGATTTTAACAGGACTGGGAGGTGGTAGTATGTATGAATGTAGGAAGTTCCATGCAAACGTGTGGAGGAGCTTCCTTATAGTAAGGGTGGCGGAGTACTGGAACAGGCTGTCCAGAGAGGTTTCTATGGAGAAGACCTGGCTGGGTGCCTACCTGTGTTACCTACTGTAGGAAACCTGCTTTGTCAGGGGGATTTGGACTCAGTGATCTCTTGAGGTCCGTTCCAACCCCTGCAATTCTGTGATTCTGTGATCATAGTCTTCATCAAAAGAAATATGGCCAGCAGATTGAGGGGGGTAATTCTCTCCACCTACTATTCTGAGGACTCACCTGAGTACCACAGCCAGGTTTGGGACCTCCAGCACAAGAGATTTATGGACCTTTTAGAGTGGGTCCAGAGGAGGGCCATGGAGCTAATCAGGGGACTGGGGTACCTCTCCTTTCAGCAGAGTCTGAAAGAGTTGGGGTTGGTTAGCCTGGAGCAGAGGAGGCTCAGGGGAGACTTTATAAGATCTTATGGTACTTAAAGGCATCCTACAGGAAAGAGGGAGAGGCACTTCTTATCAGGGAATGTAGTGACAGGACAGGGAGTAAGTTAAATAAAAAGAGGGTCAGTTTATCTTAGTTTCTAGAAAAAAATCTCTAATATTAGAGTAAGTAGGATACTACAACAAGTTGCCCAGAGAAACTTTGTATACCCTCTCCCTGGAAGTGTTGAAGGCCAGGTTGGATGGGACTTCAAGCAATCTGATCTAATGGATGGTATACCATGTCCATGGCAGAGGGATTGAACATAGATGATCCCTTCTGACACAAACTATTCTGTGATAGGGAAGACATTTTTTATGATGAGAGTAGTGAGACACTGGAACAGAGAAGTAGATGCACCATCTCTGGAATTATTTAGAGTCAGGTTGAACAACAGGGCTTTGAGCAACCTGATGTAGTGAAGGGTGTCCCGTCCTGCAACAGGGTTCTTGGGTTAAATGGTCTTTCAAGGTTGCTTCCTACCCAAACTTTTCTATTATTCTGTGATTCAGTGTGCCCAGTGGAGTAAAAAATGAAGAACCCTGTAACAGCAAAGCTGGCTTTTGTTGTGAGACTGGTGAATAGAAAGGATGTGATCCAGAAGATAGTGTGCTGGGAGATACCACCACTGAGAGTGGCCAGCAGTAACATGTTGCTTTTCTTCCCTATTGTGCTACGTGTAAAAAGGTGATAGAAATATTCCTCCCAAAAAGAGGATGTGTCTATGTGGAAGTGAAAGAAGTGTCTTCTAGAGTGCTCTTCCTTATTATGTGTTCTAATATTAGTTGCCTCAATTCCAAATGCATCCCTATGTTTTAACTCCTTTCTAGAACACCAGACCTACCTTTTGTCTTTTACTTTATTCCACATTACCCTTTTATTTTACCACCCATAAAAGTATACCATGAGACAAGCTTAAAGAACTGCTAGTTTTATTTTCCAGCCAGAAGCACACATTTGTATCCACGTCATGAGACACAGGATTCATTATCACACAGGAACTTGAAGTTTCCTTCATGGACCGGACAGTTCCCAGGATGTTATTTGCCAGTCCCAATAAATGTACCTATTTCTGGAACCAAGACCAAGTATTCTTGCTATCCCACCAGTAGTCAAGAGGAGAGATGGAAGTACATGCTCTCAACTCTGTGCCCAGCTCCATGGGATTCATGCTGTCCCCAAGATAAGGTCCCATTCCTATTGTTATGTAGTACTACAGTTTGTTGGATACATGATCTGTGCAAGGCACCACAGTGAACAAAAATATAGTCAATATACATGATAGATATAACGTTTTCTAATAGGCATATAACAATTTTATTTCAAAATTAGTATTAACCTAGTTGGAATTACAATAGTATCCCCAGCTCCTCTCCCAAGTCACAGTACTTAGTTCATGGTACAGTAGGAGAGAAGAGAATTGGCAGTTTGTAACATTTTCAGTCTTCATACCCTTAGTCTTGATGCAGTGCAGTATAGCAAACATTAGCCTGCTGGAAAAAAGCTAACTTCTTTTTTAGTTACATTTTGTGTACTCTGAAGTAATTCACAATCTCCCAGCATCCCTACATCATCACACTGAAGGCCATTCCCCTGCTGTGTTTTATGTTGTCCAACTCAACTTGATTATGAGCCAGATCTGTCAATGAAACTGAAGAGTAGTAAAGCTCAAGCCCACTCTTATGCATAGAAGAGTTTCTCTGCTCACCTTTGGCACCATTTATGATAAAAAATAGGTTTCTGACTTAATTTCTCAGTCTGATGGGTAAAAAAGGACTGCATTGGTAACTTCTATTTATTTTTTCTCAGAGATTGATGCAAGCATACACTTCCCATGGGAGTAGTTGTTTTTCTGTCTTTCCTTTTTTTTTTCTTTTCTAAGATGAGATTCGTCAAGTGTTAAAGGTATTTGAATTTTTTTCCCTTTTATTTTCTAGGTTGGTAACTTGACTCATAAAGATAAGAGCGGTGTAGATTGCTAGGAAATGATTTTTTTTTCTATTGAAAAATTTTAAGTTGATTTCCAACAATGGCTTATTTGGTCACAGCAGCCTGAAATTGCCTGTACTGTTACTAATTGTCTAGCACTAATTCTTGCGAACCCACTTCCTCTTGTGACTTCCTGGCAAGACATTAAAAGAAACATTCCCTGATCAAAGAATGGTTACAAACAAAAATAAACACAACACTTTGTCCTTGGACTTTGTCCATTTGTTTTTATGACAAAAATAAGGCAGTTGTACCAAGTCAGCACTTTAAAGAATTATATTATTTAATTGTTTTATGGCAGGAGCTGACTGCCAGTGGCCAATCTTGTAATACCTAGACAGGCATTTCTGCCAGGTTTTACTGCTCTGGCAGTGCTGGCGACGTGCAGTTGATAGACTTTTCTGTAATGAATGCATGAGAATGTCAGCACTGTGTCACTTACCTAATATTGTGCTATTCTCAGTCTCTATTGAGACACTTCTTATTTTGTCTTTTGAGAACATGTTTTTTTGTTTGTTTTGTTTTGTTTTTTAAATGAAATATGTGTTCTTGACAGCCAGACAGGCTCTGGGGCACCTGGAGAACCTCAGTTTGATTGTTCTTTCAATCAGTGACTTGAAAGTTGAAGTAACCAAGTCACATGATGTGTGGACGTGGCATTTGTTTTAATGATGTATCTCAGAAATAGTTTCAGCATACATGTCACCTATTTCTGGTGTCTGCTCTGTGTACAAAGCACAAGTGTGACAGTTTCCTTCTACGCTTGGTTCTATGTGTGAACCAACCATGATTAAGAAGAGAAAGGTAGGGCATCTGTCCTCCCTTTCATGCAGGTAATTATAAACTTCAGTGTAAGAAGGAGTTTTCTGTCAATGCCGTATGCTAGAACACTAAGTACCAACAGTGCTAGAATCAGAATCTGGATGTATGCTTATTTGTATAGAGAGCATACATATAAAACAACAAAACTGACTCAGAGTATCATTTGTCACCATACAGAATAAATAACTCTTAATGCAAATTGTCAAGAAAATTAACACAGACCTGTAAAATGTGGAATATTAGTTCTATAATCAAAGAATTACATAGTGGGGAAAAAAAAAGTCAGCAGTATGTAGAATGGTCTGGAGTATGTTGAGATTTTTCTAGTATTTGGGGATGCACAACTTATAAAGCATTGCTTTACTTGGATCAGTTACTGCTGTGGGCTATATATACTTCATTAGGAGTGCATCAGAGTACCAGCCTGGCATTTTTGACTGACTAAGCATTCTCCTCCATGGTAGATCACAGATTTAATTTCTCACCCTATCCTCTTTTCTCCTGCTTTCTTCACTTACCCTTGTACCTTTACAGGCTGTTGTAGGAAGAATATGCTGTGCTGCATCATAGTCTTGGGGTTTATATTTAGTGATCCTCATGTGTCCCTCGATTAGAGTTGCACCAACAGAGGTAACACATTTTGACAGGGTAGTATAACTATTCTGGTAACTGATGGCCAGAAAAGCCATTCTGTTTTCTTAATCCCATATATCCCGTTTCTCTAGACACAAGAAAATTGTGCATCAGGGTCATGTTTCTTCCTGTGTTACTGGAGGTATCAAAACCTTCAGTAACTAATTAACATGTGGTAGTTCAATAGCACAAGTGGCTCTAGGAAGTTATCTTGGAGAAGACGGTTTTCAGAGCAATTTGTGGTAGACTGGTTTCTTCACTTGTGGCACGTTGTGTTATTAAGCCCATGCATTCAAAGTGATGAGGAGAGACATAATAAATCCCACAGTATTTTATATCTTTTACTTGTTTGCAAATAGTGGGAGTTGCTAAGGAGCATGTCTTGAATGATGGAATGGACCAGGCTTTCCAAGCCAGAGTTTAAACCGTGATGTGTCCATGATGGTAGATCCATTGTATTTGGATATATGACTCATCCTTCTTAACACAAGCCACTGGAAGAGGCACATGGCTCTTGAGAGACTTCAAGCCACAACAGTCTCATGACACATATATTTGGTCATGTATTATAATGACAGAAGGAGGAAAACTGCCCCAAGATGCACTTCTTTTTCACCCACATTCTGAAATTGAGGTGCAGATAATTATCCAGCTTGTCCCAGCCTGGCCCCAGACTGCATTCCCAGGGGCTATTTTAAGTGGCATCCAGGAAACTGCAGAACTCTTCAGGGGACAGTGTCTTGTAGGCCCATTACTGTACAAAGCCAACAGTGTGTCTGATAACTTAATTACTGCGAACTGCCCTTCTCCATCTGTCACTTTCTTTAGCGTATTGTCAAGGAAGACACGGGATTAAACAGAGCTGTCTGCTGTAAGCTTTTGGTCTTTTGCAAACCGCACAGCATTGTGTATACTGTAGAACAGCATTTCTTGCATACTTCCAAAATCTTTCCCGAAGTAACCTCCTCTTTTCAGAGAGTCTATCACTGAGGGATTACAGCAAGCTAAGAGAACAGAAATACTTAACTCCTTATAGTCTTTTAGAATTTCCTTTAGAGTATTAACTCCAGTGGTGTCCAAAAATGGGATGGAAGAGCAATCTACAATAAGGACTTGGAAGTCAATTTGCTTAGGGACTAGTTGCAGAGTGGTGTCTCTGCTGCCCAGTCCATTAACAGTTGGTTGATTTCCTTCTTTCAGCTGCTGCCTTTCCTTCTTCTCGTATTTCTTCCTTCTGGCAGCTTCTAAGTTAGGATCTAGGTCAGTCAATCTGTGCAGAGACTTTAGGAAGTAGTTTCTATTAGCATAATAAAGTGGTGCCTCAAAACGGAATATTTTGACCTTTGGAACAGAAGAGAGATTTTCATATTCTAAGTCATCCTCATAAAAGTTGGTATCTGGGATTTGACCAAGGAGGGCTGTCCGTGGCTGCTGCGTCCGAACAATGATGCATAACATGGAGAAAACAATGCCAACTAATAGCCCTATTTCTGTGCTGATCAAGGCAGAGGCAAACATAGTAACAACCCAAACCACTGTGTCCACCTTATTCACGTGGTACCGTGCTGGCACATCTCGGAACTTCCTTAGAGCTCCTCGAAGGCTGACAATGATGATACAAGCCAGGACACACTTCTGCAAGGAGTAGAAGAGAGGTGCCAAGAAGAGTAGTACCAGCAGAACTACCATTGCACTAATCACTCCAGAGACTTGAGTCTGGCAGCCTGTAGATGTTTTCACAAGTGTTTTCGCCAGAGCTGCACTAGTTGCAAAAGAGTGGAAGAAAGAGGGAATGATGTTGCAGAACCCTACAGCAAACATTTCCTGATTGGCTCGGATCGTGTAAGCGTATTTCTTTGCACACATTTCAGAAAGGGATACAGTGAAGACAAAGCTGACTACAGCAAGAGGTAAGGCATCTATAGCAACACGGATCATTAAGTCAAAACGTGGTACCTTGGGGGCAATAAATCCTGTTGGAATAGCTCCAGAAACACTGGATGAATACACTTCATTTAAGTTTCCATAATGTGACACCAGTGTCGCCACAACAATAACTACCAGCTCTGTGGGAAGAGGGAATTTCAGCTTATGCTTGTACCGATCTCCCAGTTCCTTAGCAGTAACCAGCACTACAATACAAATGGAACTTGTAATGATATCACAAATGTTAGCCTGAGAAATGTTCCTGAAAATGTTAATCCAGGTGATAACAAGCATCCCGTGCCCTTGGCTACGTGGGATTTTTATTCCAATCAGATACTTCACTTGAGCTGTTAAAATGGTTAAGGAAGCGCCAGTTGCAAAGCCGTCTAGAACAGACTCAGACAGGTACATAGATACGAAACCCAGACGAAAGACTCCCATTAGAACCTGGGGGGGGAAAAAAAAAAGGTTTAAATGATACTGCAAGTAAGTACAGATGGGAGAAAAATAGCTGGAGGCAGCAGATAGCATTTGGCTAGTAGAATATTAAAGCAGGAGTTATCCTTTAGTGTTTCCAATCTGCTTTTAAAACACGATTCCTGTTATTGTTATGGGATACTGCAAAACCAAGGGATAAATTAGAAGTCTGAAAAATAATCAAATTGAACTCCCTAACTCCAGTATTGTTCTGAAGTAACTCCAGTGAAGTGGCTTGTCTGAATTTTATTTCCTAAGCCAAAGAGCAGTGGATCAAAAAGTGCTGTTATGTCACCTTTACTTTTTTCCTGGGCAAAAGTGATGACAATTACAACTTGTAGACACTGCTTTGTAAAGAGAATTTGAGTGACAACAGCTAAGTTCTCTGGTGACATGGTTACATTAAGCAGCTTTTCATGTTAGCCTTGTGAACAGAAGGGAAAGTGGAACGCAGCCTTTATGGCGTGCCTAAGATCAGAAATGGCATAAGAGACCACAAACTTTCACAGATGTTAGGATACTGTCCTAACTAGTTGCTGCTGCTTCTTTTGATAGCTTTGGAAAATATAGCTTGATATTTTGTTGTTCACATACATGACCTGGAAGTTCTTAGTAAAAGGAAGGTCTTCCCTCTTAATTCTTATGTAGACAGTTAACATGTAAGTATGTTCATTGTGCTTCCTTCTGTGTTCTCTTGATATCCTTATGATGGGCAGCAGATTGGTGGGTGTCCAACAGTCCAACAAAACCAGTGTCTGAAAGTTAGGTTAGTCTACTTCCTAATTTTCTTTCTGCTTTCTCTCCTTTCTGACTTATTGCTGGACAGTGCTTTGGTACAACACAGCATCCAGTAGTGAAACATCAAGCATAAGCAGTATGTCCTGGGCTAGTGTAGAAGCAGGTGAATGGGCCTGCACCTTTATTAAAATATCTAGAGAGACAGCATTATTTAGAATCACAGAATCATTTTTTCACTGTTGAAGTGCGCAGGTACTTCAGAATTTCCCTCATGATGAGATTTGTACTTGATTCACAGTACCATGAAATTAGCAAGACTAAGAGGTAGTGGAGTATTAGAGCAATATTACTAGTCTTGCAGAAGACTGTAGTTTTACGTGTGCTTGTTTGTAGCTGATAAAACTGCCTATGTCATGTTTTCTCTGAATTGCCTGCAGAGTTAGGCTTCCTGGAGAAAACAGTCCAAGATCATTCAAGTGAAATGATGCTGTGTCTCTCATGGAAGGACAGTCAAAACAGAACTTAGGTCATGCAAGAAAGCTTTAGGAATTTCATACATTGTCTCTGAATATCAGCAACCACTTACCTGGTACACTCCAGCCACAAATGTCAGGGCTGTAGCAATGCCTATGGCATAGCATTCTTTTCCACATTCAGCATTTATCCCCTCCGTGGTAAGGTTGAAGACAGTTGTGTTGGACTGGCTGTCAGTCTGCAGGGAGCCAGGACCCAAGGCTGGTGTGACATCATCGTTCAAGTCAAACCCAGCTAAGAGAAGTTCTCGGTCCACGACTTGTCCCACCATTAAACTTATCAAGCTGAAAATGCCAACTGAAACATGACGAGATGTGCCCATTAAGAAATAGATGATGTTGGCAAAGAAGGATGTGTAAAGACTGTAAATGGGCTTCAGGCCTGCCAGTAGTGAGTATGCGATTGCTTGGGGCACCAAAATGATCCCAATCACTAACCCAGACATAACATCACCCCAAATGTACTCCTTGCACTGGTACTTGGGAAGCCATCGTAAAACAGGAAGGAAGTCCATTACAAAGTTCTTCAGTTTCCTTGGGGTGCAGGAGAAGCTCTTCCTCAGCTTGGCTAGCACAATGTCTTTCCTACGAGCCTTAACACGAGCCTTTCTTTCCATGAAAAAGCAGGAAGAAGTGCTGTTTTCCATCTTCGTAGCCTCAAGAGTTCTTTCCATTGTCCTACTTTTCACTTCGTGTATCTTTTCCTGCAGTGTGAAGAAAATGCTTCTTAGATTGGAACTAGTGAAGTTTTTTTTTAGCACAGATTCATAATGATAATAGTTTGTTCTCTTAAAAAAACTTTTAAGGATACATTATCCCAACAAGGGGCTTTGGTGGCTGGGTGCGTAACAGTAGGAAACAATTCTTCAGATTGATCCTCTCCTACAAAACCTTAAATATACCTGTGATTGAATCCAATTTGTTTCACTAAGAAAAAAAAAAAGGAGTTAAAATAGTCATCTCTTTGTGTGACAGATAATTCCATCAGCTCTTCCAGATGCTGTATCAAAGAAGTCTCTGTCATAGAGGTCTCTGTCGTAAGAGGCAGTAGTTGGTGATATAAAATGAGCATATAGCAGTGGGGTAGTCTGTGGTCTTTCTGATAGAGTATTTCTAATAACTGATGTGGAATTCACATGTGTTATAGTGATCTGTCACTGCAGATGTCCTCAGCACACAGTGGGTGGTTTTTGCTGTTAGAACCTGCAAAAACAGAGTTCTCTGGGGCACAACAATTTAGTCTCAGGCAAAAAATTGTGCACAAACCATTGATGACTCTTAGAAGTTGCATGTAATACTAATAACTGCTGTGTAACATCTGGAAGTGTGATTGATAAACAAATGCGTACATTGCCAAGCCTGCAAGTTTTTTAAATGTAGGCACCCCTAATAGAGGGTGACTCATTATAAAGTATTTTATGTCTGTCCTGCTTAAGGTCTGTATTCTGCTTATGAGCTTTTTAAAGATTTTAGCAGATACCTTTTGTTAGCAAATTGAAAACAAACATAAACTATGTGTATGGAGCGAATGCAAAAGTCTTAAAAAAATACTCCAAGTATTGTTTTGAATGACACAATGTAAGTACTACAGCCATCCAGAGCTTAACTGCATCTCGAAACAGGGTGCTTAGATCTTTAAAGTATTTAGTTCCTAGTATGTCAAAAGGCAGAAAAGAGATTATTGTTGGAGATGTGTGGAGTGGTTGTCCAAAGTGAAAATAACCAGTAGTTTAAATTTATTTTTAAGCATTACTAGATTTATATCCATCCCAGTTACATTAAGTAATCTTTGACTCCCACTGTATACATTTCTTTGGTATCCATCATAAAAGAAAAGAAATTACAGTTCTAGTGTAATTATTTAGAAAGATGGGTGTCAGTTTCTGGTTGTATTGTCAAATTTAGTTTTGACTCTACTGTACTGAGCAGTTATGCCAGGCAAGACATGCCTAGATGGCAAGGTTAGATCTAACCTTCATTAGAATGCAAAGGTGAGACAACAGAAAGAAGTTACAGCACCAAGAAGATTACTCAAGAGCATATAATTAAAGTTTATGAAATACTAAATGCTAGAAACTGTAATGAAGACACTTGTTTAAAAAGATGCGAAAAAACAGTGCTTCCTCTCTTACCTAAATTTGTTTGGAGAGTCTTGTACTTGAGGACTGCAAGTTCTATTCAAATGCCACCTACTTCTTGCAGCCAAGTGAATTCAGACAGCCAAGAAATAAATACAGTGGCCTTGTTTAACATAGTTACAAGCTAGTGGGCAGTTCAATATCCAATGCTCGCTTTTGATAGGCTACGTAAAAAAGATTTTATTGGCTTCTGTACTCCAGGCTCAGATGCTTAATTGTACAGCTGCTGTCTGCTGTCTTCTGATCTTGAACAATTTACTTACAAATAAATTTGTATTAAAATGAAATCAACAATAGAACAGCATTAACAGACATGTACAGGCTGTGCAGTTTCCTGAGGGGATGAAAGTAGCTTTTAATACATAATATTTTTAGAACAGAGTTTCTCTGTCAAATCTGTTAAGAGATATTGTGTATGAGTGATAATTTTGTAATATGTCTTGGCTGTACTGTGTAATCTGTATAATATCTGCTCTGCTGGATAATCAGAATAGTAGTTTGTTGTAAACGCAAACTAAAAAGCTTGTTTGGGGAAAAAAAAAAACCACATATGTATTCTTTCAGAATTTTAGCCTAAGGTCAAAAACCCTTCCTGATGGAAGAATGTTTTCAAGTTAAAACACAAATACTAACATGAGATCCTTTTTTTCAGTTCTTTTTCCTCCTGAAAAGAAGGATTTCCTTCCTGTAAACAGCCATTTCTTCTACTAGATGTGTTTTCAGACTGCCACGTCAAATGAACAAGCTAGCTAGCTGTAAAATAACTCTAAAATGAGTTATCGGTTTCCATTTTTGGCAGGTACTGTTAATGATTATAGCTTAATTGAAGCTTTTAGAATGTAGTAAAGCCACAGCAAATAATGGAGGGGATGTCGTTACCAGCAAAACATTTTTCATATCTGTAAACTAAGAGTTCTTAGACTGCAAGTAGCTCAGCAATAACTTAGTTGCTTCACTAGAAGGAAATGGAATTTCACTGTGAATACCAGCTATCACCCTTACATTTGTGTAGCCTAGCAGAGAGCTGGGAACTTCCAGTACTCTTGCCAGTTCCAAAAACAGGATGGGGAAGGACAAATCTCTATACTCCTGTGCATGAGTGCCTAGCCAGCTGATTCTGACACTGATATACTGTGCCATCCTTCCTCAGTGGTAGCACTTGAGCAATATTCAGGCACCCTAGAGGTGTTAGTAAGCAGATTCCTCTACTGTTTTGCTAAAGTGACTTTTCAGTTCTGCCCATGCTCATCAGTATGTAGCAATAGGGACAACACATTTCCAGCTGCCTCTTACCCACCAAAGCTTCACAGAACATAATATTTGCCGTTATTCAAGTGAAGGCATCGTATCACTTACTGAAACAGCCGTTCCTAGTGGCAACATGCAAATGAAGCATGGTATAGAACAGAATGTGTCCATTTATTGCATTTAACTTAGATATTGGAGCATTCTCAACTGTTTACTATGTGTGAAGGCAACATGTTGCATGTATGACCCATTCATATCACTACAGTAAGTAATGGGTAATTTCTGATTGCAATCTTAAAGGTTAAGTTCTTTTCAAATTGTCCACAGTAATATGAGCAAAAAACACGTGTATTATTATTTTCTGCTTTAGCAATCAAAAACCAAACCAATCATTTCATCAGGATAAATGCAGTGACTCAGTTCATCTTGTGGAGTAGTGAAGCAAAGCAAAGAATCATTCAAGCCAAGCAAACTACCGATTTTCTAGCTGGCATTAGTCCCACCTTTCTTCCTGTCTTTTTACCATACCATGGAACTGACAAAAGCTCTCTCAATGAGAGGAAGCATTCATCACAACACGTTCAGTGGGATTTATCTTGGCAGATTCCCTGACTGGCAGTCCCTGATGGGACACGTGTAACCATTCTGCCTGAGTTTTTTTTTATATGGAACAGCACAAGCTGGAGAAAAAAAAAAGTGTCCTGATGCATCCTTTTCTTTCCCCATCATGATCTTCCACAAACAAACACACAAACAAAAAAAGAAACTGTATGTCCAAAAAGCACAGTAGGGAAAAGCAAGATAAGCCTGCTTCTCTTTACTAAGGTGATCTTAGAAAAGCTATGTGTTGGGCAGAAATCACAATTCTGCACTAGCACCACTCCTGCTGTAGTAGTGACTGCCAGTGTAAGATGGGATGGAATCCTGTGTATGATTCAAGCTAAGTGCTGATGCTTGCATATTTTTAAGTGAAAGATCAGCTAAAAGGTAGTATGGGTGGAGCAAGTTTTGCATTTGTAGTCTGAAGTTTAATTGTAGTTTTGTTGCACAAATCACAGACAAAAACATGAGACACCTCACTTCATCTAAGTGTTTGATTTAAAATATGTTGGTGTTGAGCTAAACTGTTCATATTATTTGTATTTTATATCGGCAACCTTTTCTGCTTATAAGAAACCTCTCTTGAACTCCAGTGGCTGTGACTACATTACTGTTCTGTTTCTGAGCATTAACACAGTTTTGAAAAAAATCCCAATAGCTTTGCTTACTGTGCATTGATTCAATGTGGAGAGGAGTGTTATGCATGCAAACCAGCCTTTTTCAAAGGAAAATACCCAGAAGCTTTGCCGCTGTGTATCCTGATTTATGGTGATACAAAAGCCTGAGCCAGAAATCGGTTTTTTTGGGGTGGATTTCAGTAGATTTGTGGTGAGGATCTGAAGTAGCGTGAAATAAAATTGTCTGAGCTGCTTATGTTCAGCATTTACTGCTTTGATTATTAAATTTTTATTGTACGGAATTAGTTGGAACCACTGACATAGACAGTAAGTTTTAGAAACAAAACAGGAAAAGTTAAATGAATGTTTCCTTCTGTCTTGTATAAGCAGTTGTGTTTTCAGCATTAAATAACCAGGGCCTAAATGTGCTTCGAAGTTAACTTAAGCAAGGTGCCCATAACCAAAACCATTTATTTAGGAGCTGACCTAGAAAACTTTCCCTCTATAGTCCAGGAATACTGCAATGCTTTTGAAGAAAAGCATGCGAAACTCGATGGGCACAGTTTATTTTGACTAATTGGGCAAGCTGTCATGGCTTTAAAGTATTTTTCTATTTTGTTTCAATTCTCTGCTTATGTGAAAGAGGAAAAAACATTTAGAGTTCCATATTTCTAACTAAAATTTCAAAATCACAGTTTTTACTTCTGGCTCTAAATCTAACCTAGTATTTCCAGGGCAATTTAAGATCTTTTTCAAACGTATGCATTCACAAATATATTTGATTCAATTCCTGTTTCCCCAGAGGATTGACCCTTAGTACAGTGTCTCAGTGAGAAAGAGGACTACCACTGATGCATAATGATTCCAGAGGTGACAAGCAGGCCAGAAGAGAAATCACACAGTCAAACAGCAGCTATTTTTAAGGCTGTCCCGACAGTTCACCCATGGGAATGCTCAGACGTTGGAAATAAATAACCAGGTAGTTAGAGTGGTTCTCCAGGAACGATTTTTGTTCAGGGTTTCCAGAACATGCTGATCAAAATACAGGGAAGACTGCATTGCTCTTTTGGAGAGTTCTAGGACATGACTGCCAAAGGGACATTTTCTGTGGGGGCTAAAGAGCATTCCTTAAAATCAAACTTCTTTTGGAAAGGTAGCTGGTCTAAAGTGAAAGTCTGCTTTTTAAAAAAGTCTTCCAATACAACTCTCTCAAGACCTTAGTCTTCAGTTGCAGTGCTAAACAGAAAACTATTTTGCCCTGTGTCTTTGCTGGATGCCTGTTCCATGGCTGTTAAGCCACTTCAAGCTGCTGTAGAGAAAAATAAATAGCTAGCTCATACTCGTTTTTTTCCCCATTATCTTCCTTGATATTTTAGGTTTACTACAACCAATAAAGACAGTACTGACTGTTTCTTTCTCTTACCTAATCACTCTGAAGATGCTCAGTTTTAATAATAAAACTTTCTGAATCAGCCAGGCTTCATATAGTACTTTATAAGTACAAACAGGAACAAGCCAAATACCCGGTCTTAAAATTCTTGAGACCAGGTTCGTAGGAAAGATTACTTCTATTCCAGTTGCACATGAAAAGTTTCAAAAACCTTCATCCAGTATCTACATTATGAATAATACCTATGAATCACAGAATATTGGTAAAACTTACAAATCAGCACAAGTGTACAAAATAATTGAAAAGAGACAGTTTGGCACATTTGAAAACAGGCATAGAATGAGCAAAACCTGAGTTTGGAGGTGTGGAAGGGAAGGCAAGTCTCTTACCTGAATAACTTTTTGACAGAAATGTTCAGCTCTGTTTTTGCATGTTGGAATGAATGAAAGTCGTCAGTCGGGCTTTGATCTATTTGCATAAATGATAATTATTAACTAGGCAGCCTTCAAGAGAGGAATTGGGAGTTAAGGAATCTTCAGCTTTCTGCTTGGTAGTGTGCTGTCACTTGTACTTCTCTGAAAACTTTGATGCATGTGCAGCACTCACTGACTTTGAGTTTAAATAATACATGAGATTATTAATTAACTAACAGTGATCCAAAAATTATGCTGAGTTCAGGCTAGCACGTTTATGACCTTTGAAGCTGCTTCTTATTTGAGTTTTTCTCTGCT
This sequence comes from Bambusicola thoracicus, assembly GCA_002909625.1. Classification (NCBI taxonomy): domain Eukaryota; kingdom Metazoa; phylum Chordata; class Aves; order Galliformes; family Phasianidae; genus Bambusicola; species Bambusicola thoracicus. Next base: position 3,512 of record PPHD01005365.1, on the reverse strand, counting down.
TTACGCATCCTTGTGTAGCATTAGCTTTTAATTTTATGTGTGGCACAAGAATTGAACTGCAGTTTTGTCTAAGATTTGTGCATTTCATAGTCTGGAGTAAGTATTCTTCTGCCCTTTGCTGAGAACAGGACTGCTGGAGGTCAGAGTTCCATTCCTCCAGGTCACCGCATTTAGATCACAAGATCTCTGTTATTTGTGTAAACAAGAGACTGTAAAATGTAGGCAGGTCAGTGGGACAAAGACTGTGTTCATTGTTTGTAAAGTGTATAAATGACCAAGTCACTTCACCAAAGGAAGGTTGTGCCTGACTAATCTAGTGGCCTTCTCTGATGAAGTGACAGCATTGGTGGACAAATGGGAAGCAAGTGATGTCATCTACCTAGATATCTGCAAGGCCTTTGACATGTTCCCCCACTACACCCTTATCTCCAAATTGGAGAGATATGGATTTGGAGGGTGGACTATTCGATGGATAAGGAATTGGTTCACAGCCAGAGAGTTGTAGTCAGTGGCTCTATGTCCAGGTGGAGGTGGTGACAAGCAGTGACCCCCAGGGGTCTGTCTTGAGACTGGTAGTCTTTTTATCAGTGACAGAGATGATGGGTTTGAGTGCATCCTCAGCACCTTTGCTGATGACACCAAAGTGAGTGTTACAGTTGATACAACAGAAGGAAGGGATACTATCCAGGGGGACCTGGATAAAGTTGAAAGGTGGGCCATGTGAACCTAATGAGATTCAGTAAAGCAAAGTGCAAGTTTTTGCACTTGGATTGGAATAATACCAGATACCTTAGTATCACTAAGTATGTATATATATAACTAATCAAGTGCTCCCTTAGAGTAGCACTGTTGAAAAGGACTTAGGGATCTTGGTAGTTGACAAACTTAACATGAGCTAGCAGTGTGTGCTTGCAGCCCAGAAGTCCAATGGTAGCTGGGGCTGCAAGACTGCAACAAGAAGAGGAGTGGCCAACAGGGAAAAGGAGGGGATTGTCCCTCTCTAGCCTGCACTTGTGAGGCCCTAGAGTATTGCATCCAGGTCTGGGGCCCTCAACGCAGCAAAGATGTCAAACTTTTGGAGATGGTCCAGAGAAGGGCCACAGTTGTGGTCAGAAGGCTGGAGCACCTCTCCTGTGAAGACAAGCTGAAGGAACTCAGCTTGTTCAGCCTTGAGAGGAGAAGGTTGTGGGGAGACCTCATTAGAGCTTTCCAGTATTTAAAGGGAGACTATAAACAGAAGGGAAATCAACTTCTTCCATGAATAGATAGTGATAGGACAAGGGAGAATGGAAGATTTAGAGGGTGCTGGAGTGGGTTGCCCAGAGAGATTGTGGGTCTCTCATCTCTGGAGGTATTCAGGATCAAGTTGGATGGGTCCCTGGGTAACCTATCTATTACTTGATCTAGCAGTTGACAGCCCTGCCTGTGGCAGGATGGTTGGAACTTGATGATCTTTGAGGTCCCTTCCAACCCAAGCCGTTGTATGATTCTATGATAGGATTGTATGAAGTTCTTCTCTTACCTTAGCTTTTACTTGGTGCAGACTTGTCAAATAATCAATAATCATATGTCGCCTAACATTAATTAATGTTTAATGGTTACTAGGCAGTGTAGGTTAACAGATTGGGCACAAGGCCATGACTCACAGGAACTGCATTTGGAACTTGCCATTTGAGCCACTGAATTTCCAGTATTCCTATCAGAAATTATGTTGGGCTACAAGTTAAAGGATGAGGAGATGTTTGTATTTTTCAGCCAAGAGAGAACAGGTACAATTGCTTGCATTAAGAATCTGAGATGTGAAACTTAAAAGAAATTGTTTCTGGATAGGCAAAGATGATTACTCCTTTACTGCCAGCAGAGGGAGTGGTTTCTGGGGTACAGTGCACAAACATGTCAACGAAGGGTTAGGTTCCAACAATGCCTGTTATTCCAGAGCAAGAAGTTTGCTTTTCTTTAAGAGTAAAAAGGAAATACTGAAATGAGGGGAATGTGAAGTCACAACTCTACTATGAGAGTGGAGCAAAAAGAGAAGCACATTTCTTTGTTATTAAATGTCGTGAATTCAAAAAACCATGGCTGTTTCCAAGAACTCAAACTTGCTTATAGTAGTTGGGAAACTTATCCCAGAAGCTCAAGAAGTTTATGAAAGTCTTAATAAAATCCTCTCTCTTACCTCTTTTCTATAGAAAGTCTTACCAAGCATTGCTTGTAATGACTTTTGCATGCACTGTAGGTGGTAAGGCAGTGTGTCTTTTGAATATCAAGTTCCACAGAACAGAAAGTAGCTTCATTGCTTCTGTTTGTTTCTTTTCAGGCTTATGGTATTTATTTCTGAACATAAAGCAATTTAAATCAAACCTAGTATTTAAAATCTATCCTTTCACCCATTTTGGTACTTGTTTCTTAGAACTAAGGCTTGTATTCTCAAATGACCTCCTAAGTTGTGAATGCCATATTCTTCATAGAATCATAGAATCACCAAGGTTGGAAAAGACCTCCAACCATCCACCCACCAGCAATATAACCCCAATAATCTATGTACCTCAGTACCACATCTAGACATTTCTTGAATGCCTCTAGGGACTGTGACTCCACCACCTCCCTGGGCAGCCCATTCCAGTGGCTGACCACACTTTCTGAGAAGAAATTTTTCCTGATATCCAACGTAAACCTTCCCTGGATCAACTTGAGGTCATTCACTCTCATCTCCTATTACCTGGGAGAAGAGGTCAATCCCCTCTTTAATATGCATTCTTCCCACTTCATACATAAAAGCAGTTGCATAGCACTTACCAAAGGCACAAAGCAGCTGCAGTAGATCCACAACAGATTTCTTATCAGTGCACAGTAGCACAGTTCCTCAGGAGCACAGCTTTCTACAAGAGTAGATTAGAAGTTATGTTGTGATATAGATTGAATCTGTCCAATTGTATTACTCCAGTAGTATTTAAAGTGAGATAACACAAATAAATAGTAGCAGTATCTTTGTCCTGTAAAGTGTAATTACAGGCAAAAGATAAGCTTGAAAATGTTGAACTACAGGGGTTGTTAATCTCTGCCTTCTTACTCATCTCTGCTATTCTGTTTTAATACTACATGGAGACCAAACAGAAGTACAGTCTGCTTTAACAGTTGCAAGGGTTTTGTATACTTATTTCATTAAGACAAAAAATAAAGTATGTTAAATGGAATTGTGGTAAGGCTGTGTACAGAACAGCCCTTAAACACAGTGATGAGCTGTCCATGGTAATTGATGTAGATGTATCCACTGAGAAAGTATTTTCATGAAAATACATTATAGCGGAAGCTTGGCTAATAACTTTTAGGTCCAGGAAGAATATACATACCTTCAGATGGCTTTTAGTGTAAAATGGATGAGCTTGTCTGCCTACTAAACAAAATTGCAACAAGTTTCCAGAATTGATGCCCTTAGTAATGATTTTCAAGAATCTGCCTTAATGTCTGAAAATTACTTTCACAGATTTTGTTAGTTCCTTTAAAAACAACAG
>PPHD01005364.1:0-26549 GCA_002909625.1 Bambusicola thoracicus | reverse complement strand
GAAAAATTCTTACTTAATGGGGAATAAGTCAAGACTACCGAGCACATATTCTCTTTCCTCCTTCAGTTTTAATAAGGATTAAGAAGTCTATGGCAGATATTTCAGGATTACTTTCATTTCCATACATAATATGAGAGTTTAGCTGTTTCATATTGGCCTAAGCAATAATGGAGAATGAACTACTGGAAATAAAATTGTTGAACGGTAAAAAGTCTCAGCAGGAAAAAAAAAACAATCATTGCCCTAAATTTTCCGATCACCATAGACAAATGCATATCAAAAGTTTTGAGGGGAACTAACAAATTAAAAATAAAACAACATCATAACAAAAACAATAAAAACAGCCACTTTCCCCCACATCCTCAAACTAGTATCCACATCCTATCTCACAAGCATACTTGCATTTGATTCTAAGAGAGCCTTGCTTGTGGTGCAAAGAGCAAGCAGAATAGGTGTCAAGAAGCAGAAGCTCTTGTCTTCCCAGGGTAAGTTTTTGTAAGTCAGAGCCTGAGGATTTGTGGATTGCACTTCACCTTTCTCAGAACTATGCATACATTGTCCGTCAATTACATCTGGTGCTTTCTAAAGAAGAAAGAAACCATGAAATAGAACCAAGTTCAATCTCAACCCAAATTCAGGTTTTACTTGCAAATACATTCAAATAAAGGTGGCAGGGAGAGGGGAGCTAATGTTTTCTGTTCCTGTTATAACAAATTCTGCCTTGCCTTTAGTGTTTTTCACAGTATGGGTGTCCAGAGAACCATTTAAGGACCCCAACTCTGGGCCACAGCCTTGGAGTAGCAAGAAGCAATGCTGAATTCCAGTGGCTGTGATGTGAACCACTAGCAGCCACAATCCCATCTCTGCTTAGCTAAAATGAAATGGAAGTGCTGAGCAGCGAAAAAGAGAAAGGGAAAAAGAAAAGCTTGGAAACAACAGTCTATAGTTGTATAAGGAATCATTATAAACTTGTGGGAGTAATATTTCATTTTAGACAGTCTTCGTGACTGGGTACAACTGTCATATGCTGACAGCACCTTAATTAACTCTAGGAGAGGACAGTGCTGTCAGTGACATTAATATTTACCTCCAAGTAAATCTCCCACAGTTACCCAAAAGACCCACAGTAAGAACTATTCTCTCACTGGTCTCTCTAACAAGTTTAAAGCTGTCCCCTAGCTCAGCCTTGTGTGATCTCAGAGATTAGATGCCAGAAAAGGTCCATGTTTCTGAAGTGTCTATTCCAAAACACAGGCGACACCGTATATCCCAGATGTGTTCCTGTCAGATATGACACGTATATATTTTGTGGGTAAGACTCATTCAAAGGGTAGGAGTTACATTAAGACACGGAGATAACTCACAGGAACATCACTGGTGAATGTCAGTGGGATGAATGTCCAGACGCATCTAGAAGCAGAACTCTTTGGTCCTTTCAAAGACACAGAGGGTTCCGAACATCTTTGGGATACCTTCGCACTTGAAGGCATTCAGTAAACTTGTTTGTCATGGTGAGGCCAGGCACAAAAGATTCATAGTATCCAATGATGTGCTTTGATGTAGGATACTGAATCAAATGCAGAAGTGAGTCTACCCCACTATGACAAGTTCCATATTCCTCTACATTTATCATTTTAATAAGTGAGATTAACTTCTCAAAGCGAGTTGTCTAGAATTTATCATGATGACTGATGATGCTTCTGTTGATTTCAGAATAAATTTTGCATTTAAAAAGCATTTTATAGTCTGATGTGAAAACTCTGGAGTTATTTATTTACTTACACAGCCACAGCTACTTTTCAGGCATCCCAAGAACTGAGACTAGTTTCTTAAAGAAACTCAATAGAGTTATTTTGAAAATATGTCCCTGCATTTGTGGACAAACTAGATCTACTGCCTAGATCATCTTCATGGAGCAAGTCATTCTCATGAAGTACAAGCTGGTTCAAGCCTTTCTTAGAATAAAAGAAAGGATAGAGGGAAGCTTCAGCGTCAACCTTTCCAGGGAAAAAAAGGAGAAGGATTTTTATTTCATAAAACTTCCATTACAAGAACAGAGAATATATCCTAATGCTCTCAAATATTAAAATTCAACTTACTCTTATGCATTGTTTCACTCCTTAATGATCACACCACCTAGGTTTTATATAATTTTAATTTTTATTTTCAGTAAGGTAGTACTAGAACAGTTCACAGTCACAGAAATCAATTTTAAGAATATTGCACTGAACTCAGAAGGTGAAGACTGAGAAACAAGGAGGAGGTTATGAGACTGCAGAGGAAGATATCTGAAGTAGGAAAGAGTAGAATCCAGCCAGTGCAAAAACACAAATAATAATTAATATTTACATAGCAGAGGTGGATTCCCTTGTACATTCTCTTAATTGTAAATTAACCTGCAAAGCAGGAATATGATGATACACTGCTGATCTCAGTTGGCCTAAGAAATCCCAATACAGCTAGATAACAACTCCCAGATTGCTCATAATAGCTGATGCTGGCAAAAGCTTAAGCTCTGAAAAACCCAAACAAGACACACTTGCCACAGGTGTTTACCTATCATATATTCCCAGTAAAAATATCATTAACCTAAATGCCAGCAGGAGAAGTCTGTTTGGAAGCTTCCAGCACATTGGCTGTTTTCCTCAGGATGGACAGTTTCCAGTTGAAAAATGTGTGGCCAGTCCTACTTTAAAATATTAACGTGATTATATCATCAGCATGAGATGTCTATTTCCCATGTCAAGATCTGATGCTCCTAGGCCCTTCAACTAACCAATGAAGGCAGTATGAAAAGAAACTTGCTGTGGAAATCAAAAGCAGATCTGGAAAAAACAACTTTCTGTCAGACTGAGGAGCAATTGAATGAACAGAGACGCTCAAGAAATAATTTGCCATCAAGACATGCCTCCCTAGGAGCACCTCTCTGCTACAAGCAATGGCTCCCCAATGGTACCTCTCTACTACAGCTAGAGATATCCCATGTTTCTGTAAGGCCAGGTGTAGAAAAGCTAAATAAATTTGACTTGAAGCTCTTCTTCAGTTCTAAGATCACACTTCTTACTTAAAAATGAGAAAAAAAAAAAAAGCTAGTAAATAATATGCTAGAATGTTCTTAAATCATTGTTCCTTAGAATGTTTTAACAAAGATGCAAAGCTGTAATAAGCCACATTCTAGACACAAAACACACCCTAAGTCAGAGAGGTGAAAGACCTACAGGTTTAATAGCTCCAGGGTTTTTAGTGCCTAATGAAAGATGCTCCTGACCTCACCTTCAGGATTTTGGACAGCTGGTACTGAAGGGCATATTCTTGGGACTAGAGCCAACCTTCCTAACCCCAGAGTGCCATTCTAGTCACTCAGGCACACTGCCTCCAAAAATTAGGTGTTATTTTTCTCTGCCAACAGTCCTGACTTCTGCCTCACTAACACATTATTCATGCCAATTTCCATTGCAAATTCTTGATGGTATTGACTTTTTCCTATTATTAGTACAGAAACATTAAGGTAAAGAAAAGACTACCCGAAATCCTTAATAGATTATTAAAGTCAGCAGCCATGCCATAGAATTTCTCAGATTATTTAGCCTCTTTTATAAAGAAACAGCTAATATATGACCTGAACAATTACTGTATGTGAACTTTTGCAGATAGCCTGAAGGCAGCTGTAAAAGATAGGACAGAGCAACAATTTCCAAAGAGCAGCAGGCAGTCAAGCACTGTCTGCCAGGATAAAGTTTCTCTTAGTTCATTAGCATCAAGAGGGAATCAGTTAATAGGAATGCATTTTCACATACATTCAGCTTTTTAAAATGCCTTTGAGCTAGGGGAATGTCTCCTGGGCATGGTGTTGTGCTGCTAAAATAAATCTTTTCTCAGTAAGAGGGCAAGGTAAATTTTCCTTGTTAAACATCAGTCCGTCTGCACTGAGAATAACCCTAAGAATCACCAACGGAAGTGTCAGAGTTTTGGTTCACCTCTGCTCAACATTTTCAAAATAATTAACATAAATAAATAATGAATACATTGAAAAGAACAGCAACAAGGGAAGGGCAAGCAAGCAAATGGAAACTGGAACGTGGGAGAGGGTGGGAAGAATCACTTCAGACTTCAGCGTTTCTGATGTAGTAAAATGGCTGACTTAAAGACTTTGAAGGGTTTTACAGAAAACTCACCATGTCATTTCCTTAACAGAAAAACTAAATAACTAAAAATCAAGCAAACAACAACAAAAAACCTCAGCTGTCTTTATGATCATATGAAGCCAGACCTGAATAAACAAGTCCAACAATACAGTGATCCTTTCAGAAGAAAACTGAGTGTCTTTTTATTCTCTTTGTGTTGCTTATCAGAGGTTTAGGAAAAACAGAAAGTTGAAAGCTAATCTGTTAGTCTGGTTTCATCGAAAATCTCCAGGACAAAGAAGGGATTTCTGATGTTGTCCTGGAAGAGCAGGCAGACAGTGTAGGCCGGAGAATACTAGCAAGGGCAAGAGAAATGAGAATCTAGGCAAACCAAATGTAAGAAGCTTCATGAAGTGCTAGCTAATCCATTCAGAAATCTAGTGCTGGCAAATATGGCATGTGCTGACCTCTACCAAACCAGATGAGGTAAACTGAGGAAAACAATGTGGAGAAAGAAAAAGGAAAAAAAATAAAAGGAGAAAAGCATTGTTTCTCTTTGGGGCTATTTACTTCCTCTTACATGCTCGTCCTCTTCAGAAGCAGGATTCAAGATGCAGGTGTCCCAGTGAGAGCCTACCACAGTCATATTTGCATCTAGAGATGCAGTTAGTGATCCAGAAGAGAGATGATAAAACTCACTGAATCAGTTTGAAATCCGAGACTAAAATCCTTCACTATAGCTGTTTCTACTCAATTAAGCTAAACTTCTGGAAGGCCAAGGAAAATTTTATTTATATATACACACACATTGTAAAGACACATGGATATACACAGAGCATATGATTTCATCTCACTATGACCTGTTTCTAATGTGAAATTTTATGATAACCACTGCACAATCTTCTTCAGAATATATCAGTGGCATACTATGATGGACACTGTCACAACCAGAACACAGAATATATTCACCAAAATCTCTTCTACTTATTTTCCTCACAAAATAGCACAATAGCTGTAGGCAATAAATAAATGATTCCCACTTCTTCAATACTAATGAGCTGAAAAATTATTTATTTACCTATATGGTCTCTAACAAAAAAGCACTCAGATCTTAAAAAGAAAAAAATAATCTGAAGAGATTTTTCCAACAGCTTTAACTAACTAAAATAATGATGAATTCTTCAAACTGACAATATAAGCTTTTACCATTCTCTGCCAGGTATTTCTGGATAAATAAATTGTTATGTTTTCTGCCCAGAAAAGTCAAGTCAGTGCAGGATCATTGCATACAAATGCCTACTTATAGCACATAAAGCTGCAAATTTACATGATTAGCTTAGAACATTATTACAAAAGGGAGCCACGGGATACACCCTGCTATCAGCTACAGTGCCTTTAACCTGCAGTGGATCTGAATAGAGCTTCTCTAGTTTTACACAGGATTAACATAGGCAGAGTATGGCTCATTTTCTTGATCTCATTTCTCTATAGCAAAACTATCATAGAGGGAAAGTTTAGGTGAGTGTCACATATAACCCCAAGGAGAAGAACTTCAGGGTGTTGTCAGGTGAAAAAACTCAACCTGGGCTGGCAATGTATGCATACAACAAGAAAACCAACTATAATTTGGACTGCATCAAAAGAAGCGTGGCCAGCAGATTGAGAGAGGTGACTCTCTCCCCCCCTCTAGTTCACACTCATGAGACCCCACCAGCAATATTGCATTCAGCTCTGTGGCCCCAGCATAAGAAACCTGTTGGAGTGGTTCCAGAGGAGGAACATCAGAGACCTGGAGCACCTCTCCTATGAAGACAGGCTGCAAAAGTTGTGCTTATTTAGCCTAAGGAAGGTAAGGCTCTGGGAAGACCTTGTAGCAGCCTTCCAGTGCTTAAAAAGAACACAAGAGAGAGACTCTTTATCGGGGAGCATAGCAGCAGGTCAAGGTATAAGGCCTTTAAACTGCTTATGGCCAAGAAGGCCAATGGTATCCTGGGGTGCATTAAAAAGAACATAACCAGCAGGTCAAGGGAAGTGATACTTATGTTCACCTCTGGAAAAGATGGATGTTCATGAGGAGTCTAACCTTTGGGAAATCTATACTGCTTCTTTGTCATGTATAGGTAGCAAGAAGAGAGTTGTGAGAAAGATTTGTTCAAGACAAACATAAAAAGAGGGCTATCTGGCACCTACACTTTTTCAAATCCTTGTCTCTAACTACAATAACCTAATATCCTTAATTTGCACACACAAATAACATGTATTTTGCAACAGCTGGGGGTAAGACCTGTTTTCTGTCAAGAAAATGCTACAGTTACCTTGCTTTTCAGGTTTTCTCTTCTCTATGGTTGGTCATAGACTTTCCCAAACCCACTCCATTTATTTACCTCCTTATTAACTGCTTTTCTTCCACAAGGCTGTACATAAGAACTGCCTCACTGTCGTTATACTAGACCCTGGTTAAAATACAACATTTTTTACAACTTCAACTGGATTTAAATGATTGAAAGTCTTCTTCTATAACTGCTTTTGTTCTGCAGGGAACATCACAATTCTCCAATCATTTGTCTTTGTTCTATTACTCCCAGCAAAATTTAAAACAAACATTTTTCCTACTTTAGTGAAAGAAGAAATACTATGAATAAATCTTTGAAATATTTATATGTTTACCTCATATTTCGTTTTCATTATATTGTATTATGTACCATTTATACATCTAATAATGATATTGAAGTTTTCTTATTTAAACATAATTTGTACAAAAAAAAGATTGACATTTTTAGTTCCAAGGTAAGACAGAATAAGACTTCTTTGCATATAAGGAATGTAGTAAGAAAACTTCCACACCGGCAAGCAGATTTAGCTAATGGTATTACGAGTTCAGATTTGCAATACTGGATTAAAACCAGTCATTATAATTTAGAAAAACTATGGCTTTCTTTTTAAAGTAGAGCTGATTTTAGTCAGTAAGTGTCATTATCAGCGTGTCCTGAACCAGAACTGTCAGGAAGATCTAGTTTGTCCAAAGTTCTATCAAGTCTGCACTTGTCATTCTGTGGTTGGTCCCTCACAAGGGAGCTTGGATCTGTTTGAAAAATGATGCAAACATTTCATAGAAGAACCCTAAACTGCAGGAGTGGCACCACCTGACCTGGTGCAGAGCAGCCTGTCATAGGTGCTTCACTTGTATTCTGAGGTTGATAGAGCAGAGTGAAATCCAAGATTGGTGAGTGGTAGTATCCAAGTAAAACTACATTTTGCTTAAAAATAATAATAATAATTTTCAGTAGATTTTGCATGCTTTGTAAGCAGTCTCCTTTAACCTCTGAAAAGAGCTGTATTCATTGCACACATTTATCGCTATCTTTACTATTAATGCCCAGGGCAAACACCATATAAACATGTTTATCATCCATTTGTTAATAAAGGTCATTACAATAAAATGATGCACTTGTGCTCCATTAAGCCATTAGTTAATGTTTCATCAACATTCTCTTACATGCACTTTTAAATCAAGTTGTTGAAAGCAGCTGCAATAAATTCCTAAACCACAAGTAGTCATAAAAAGGTTTACACACACCAAGCTTATTCCACTATTCCTGGTTTTTTAAATCATTCAGCTCATATTTCCCAATCCCTAGGAGGAAAGCAAACAAACAAACAAGACTGTTAGCACTAAAGTATGCCCAATGGATATGTGTCATTTAAGCTTTAAAATATTCTAATCCATTATATGGGCAACTTATATTTCATTTCTAATGGGCTCCAAGTGAATCTTAAAGAGACTGAATTCACTAGAGGCATCTGAATTAAAACATGAGAAGCATAGTAAGACTGACAGTCACTGTCGTTCACATAAATCCTGGATAACAATATGGAAAAAGTCCTTTATTTGGGACATGAATAGATAATGAGAACATTAGGAAAGCTTCCCTTGCCTGTTTTCAAACTGTCACTGAAAATGTTTCCCAAACATTTTCCCAAAAAAAAAAAAAAAAAAAAAAAAATTAAAATTGAAATTCAGTCTAAATGTTCTGTTTACTTTTAATTACAAAAGTTTTGCACTGTAAAAACATATAGTTGACCATAACCAAAAACTGACAGCTTTAAAATTTATAAATGTTAGGTGAGAATAGGCAGATATAGTCCAAACATTGTGTTACAGATTTATTGCTACATTTAAATGCTATAAACAAATGATGTGGTGTCCAAGCCACCCAAGGGGTAGTTGGCAATTCAGTGCATTGTACCTTAATCAATAAATAATCATGGACAGAGGAGGACATGATTCTCATGTGAACAGCCACTGCTGGATTCCAGGGAGCAGCTTTCCTTCATGGACACCAAACATGATAAAAAAAAAAAGCACGAAACATGGACAGTCACAGTGGGAATGTTTTGCCCTCCTGCTTTGAGAGGAGGCTTTAATTGGCAGAAAAAGAAAGGAAATAAAGTATATTGTTTCCTGATAAGTTTTAATTTTCAGTTGGAAATTGATTTAAACTATTGGAGAAGAAAAATAAAGATAAATCCTCTTTGTTTTCCATTATTACACTGTGTCATCTGAGCAGCATCCCATACACAGGCTACGTTCAAACTAGGGGACAGCTCAAGGAATAATTTACTTTTATTGAGGGGTAACAAAGTGGTATTTGACCACTGCATGTGTTTTGTGCTGCACCAATCTCTGTCTTCAAACACTTCAGTGCCAACAAGGGGTTAGTCTTGCCTCACTGGTGTTAAATAGAAATAAAGCAATCCTGGAAATGGAGAAATCACCTGTGCATCCAGGCACAGCCTTGAATGTAACATTGTCTTAAATGGGAAAACAACTCCCAGAGCAAAACTTTCCCCAGGGGATTCCTACAGCAACCTCCCAGAAAGTTGTTCTGCTTATTTCATTCAACCCCAATCATTTGAAATAAATAGTTCTGCCTTCCTAGCAGGGTTGCCATGGCAGCCCTGTGCTCCCTGCAGTCCCAAAACCTACCCAGAAAGACAGGAAGTGCTTAAGGAGGTAACAGCGAGTACAACACAGTCTACTGCATCACATTTCCTTTCACCTTGCCAAGGCACCCACTGTAACAATACCCAAGCTTGCTTTGCAAAGGCACTATGGAAAACCTACTCCAAGCCGCAACTGGATTTGGCCATCAACCTCTTCTCTGCAAATGTTGGAGGCACAGAGACAGCCTGAGAATGGCAGGATCAAATGCAAGCACAGCATCAAGCTGAAGATACTGCACAGCACAGAAGTTCTCACCACACTGATGCTGGTGGCAAGGCTCCACAAAAGCTGCATTTCACCCGCAGCCCCACTGGCACTCATAGACGAGCGGTGGGAAGACTGAAGAGGGCTGGGGGCAGATGAATAGTTACCAACAGTTTCTCTCTGGGCCTCCCACGCAAAGAAGCAGCAAAGCTGCTGGAAGGAGACTCCATCTGCTCTTGGTAGGGAGCACAAACATAAACAACGCCGTATGGCCAATGTTATCCAAGGCAGCTGCTAGATCTAAAAGAATCCTGATATTACAGAATGCTGCAATCTGCATTTGAGCAGAAGATGATCCTAAAGAGATTCTAAAATTAGTTTTCAAGCTAACGTAAACCTGAATATTTTATCAGTAAATATAGGGGAGGAAGATACTGCAGTGCTTGGGGATAAAGAAATAAAAGCTGTGTTTGATATCACCATATAGTAGTAGTATTTTAGCAGAAAGGATCCACATAAGAGTAAGCAGCAGAGGGCATTTCCCTCATGCACTTCAGATTCAGTATCATCACTCAATAATCTGTTTGCATGGGTTGTTTTAAACAGAGTTGCAAGGGCTCTGTGTGATGTTGTGAATATACAATCAGCTTTGTTAAGCTCTGAGCTTCCAAACAAGAGAAGAAAACCACACACAAAACTGTGGTATGCAAATACTGTATCCTCTGAACCACATTTACTTTGCTGATGATGAGGAAGGAGAGAAAGTGCCAATTCTTCCTGTGTTTCCTCATGAGGTAGCAAAAATCCTGCAACTCTCCCATAACTTGCAGACAACCGTGCCAAATGCTGGGGTGACTGATGACTCCAAACACAAAGAAGGATGCAAGAGCAAAAAAAGCCTTCAGATTAATGTTTTATATACATACACACAAAAGACTCTTAAAACAAAGATTGCTTCTAGAAGCTATTTATGTTTTACAAAAGGCTGATAGATACTGCTTTGTGTTCTCCCATCCAGATAAACACAGCGTGTCTGTCTACAAACATTGCTTTGAAAGACCTCATAATATAGGCTTTGATTTAGCAGAGCAGTTAAGCATGCAAGAGCCCACAGGTACATACATAAGCAGTGGGTTTGTTATTGAAGATGAAAAGGATATACAAGTGCTTTGCTGAACTACAGCTGTAGTGAATTCTTTTCAAAAACTGCTGCCTAATAAGAACAGTGAGTGATCTTTTTCTCTCCATTTCATCCCCCACCTTAGTCAGGATTTATTACTTAGATTACAGCTTAGTTACTGGTATGTCTCCAGCAGATTTAAACTTTTGCTTTACATGACTAATTTGTACATAGCTTCTACTATTGTCCTTTTCTAAATGACATCAGGGTGGTTTTTTTTAGTGTTTCGTTTTTTAATCTCTACACGTGGGAGGGAAGGAAATAAATAAATGGTCACAATCTTCAGGCTTTACTGACCTCTTTCTTACTGTAGTTATAGGAAAGGGTTGTGAAAATAACTATTCAGGCCACCAGTGGCTCAAAACTTCTTTGCTCTGTGGCTTGACATATGCTATGCATGTTCTTCAGCTAAAGGCGTTTTCTTCTTCCAAGCTGTATGATCAAAGCCCATGGGCAAGCAAAAAACCATCATAGTTACTGAAAAATAACCATTAAGGAAGCATCATTGTTTCTATTCTCACAACAGAAGATGACAGTAAAATAAGGTGTTCTGTACGGTACATCCAAAAGTTCTGTCATGTATGACATGCTCTTGGATGGTCTAAGCAATGAACAGAATCCGCAAGGGCCGCAGCACAGGTTTGCTGACTTACCAGGGAGTGGGCTTCGAGAATATCACTGTGATGATTTTAAACTCACATGTCCACAGTTTTATGTGAACATTTGCTCCCATTATGGATAATTCTTTTATTTATTTAAACACAGATTTAAGGTAAATAGAAGCTTTCACCACCATCCTGTTAAACATTTCTGATGAAATTTTACCCCAGAACTGCTGCATCCAAGTACAGATCTATTTAGGAGAAGGGTTTCACTTGCAAATTAGTAGTTTGTTTTGAGGTATTTTTGTTTGGAGATATGCTGTATCAGTACTGCTTTCTCACCTTCCTCCTTTCCCAGGTTTGTGATTTTCCTTCTTCACTGTAAAGACTAAGGATAGCAATGTGGTTTCTTATGTTCTTTCTCATTTTCTCCCTAGAAATTACCAGGTGAATTTCAGTAATTCACCATGTGAAATCCTCACAAGTTTTTATTTTTGTGCTGACCACTCTAGTACAAGAACATTTGCTCAGACACAATCAAGAAAAAGCAGGCAATGATACATCCACAATGGAAATACCTGCTTATGCGCTGACACAATGCAATTTAAAGATGTATTGAGAGTGATTTGTGACTCAGGATCACACACACTACAATAGTGCAGCTGGTGAAATGCAAGGGCCCAAGTTACATTATGAGACCACAAAGGAAATGCTCCCAATAAAAGACAGAAAGAAAAACTGACAGACAAGTCATTGTGTTGTCTAATTTGGATCCCTAGGAGCATTATAAATGGAATCAGGACTAATAGAAGTAGCAGACATTTCATTATCTACAGACACCAGAATCAGAAAAGGAAGGTATATTTGGAAGGAAACCAACAATTAATCAGTTCTCCCAATTTAGACAGAGCCTTTGAATAAATACCTAATGAGAAGATGACTGAACTTTTGAAAGAGACAGCAAAGTTGACATTAATATCAACTGCCAGAACTGCTTTCTGAAGTTCTCTGACCCAGTGAAGCAGCTCAGTTATGCCTCAATGTAAAATAACCCAGTCTTCCCCCAAACCACCTGTCATTCTGTTTCTAAGTTCATTAGCAAAAGCAAGCGAAATCTGTGCTTCATTTCAGCAACACAAGTCTCTGCATGACTGAGATAGAACCACCAGCAGATGCAAGAGGGCAGGCTCATGGCTCCTAAAAGCTGTGCTGACTATTCACCACTGAACTGTTTGTGCAGCTGTGGCACAAAAGGTCTTACTGAACTACTTTTAACTGCTTGAATATCTTTATAAGTTAAATAATCAGATGTCATCAAAGCGCAAACAAAGGAAATGATGGACATCTTCACTGGGGTTTGATTCTTACCTTTTCCTTCCTCTCAAACCTTTGAAAAATACTTGATGAGTTCTGATGTGATACAAATCTTCCTCCTCCCATGGATGTCATCAAAAAGATTAAAACCCAAAAGTAACTGTCCAATTTTATCTCTTTTAGATTATTAAAGCTGAGACCAATTTTGGCTTCAGTTGGTTGTGTGAAAAGATACTTTCAGGAAGCCTTGAGTGAGGGATGCTCTATCTGAAATATTCAGTAAGAGACTGATATTTTTGCTTCTTTTAATATCTTTCTTCACCTACAGTGATGACTTAGACAAGTATAAATGAATTCCCCAGGAATCATTCCACATTCTCAAGAAGGCTTTATCTTGCAAGGCTACTGCATACCCCTTCCTCCTGGACACAATTTTCTTTTTCCATTCTTTTATCCCAAGTGTTTTCCCAGTGAAATATGGGTGGGCAAAAGATTGCTAAGTGTAGCCTATTAGATCTCAAATTCTAGGTTGTGGTGCACTATTTTGGGGAACCAGGCTCCAGCCCTTTCAAGCAATGACCTCTGAAAAACTTTCTCAGCACCAAGATGCTGCATCCCGCTGTCACTGTGCTGGGTCCCACCTCACCTCCACTGCAGGCAACTGCAGGATGAGAAGCATACAGTGCCTGAATTTCCCCCTTTTACACTCACCAAAACTGCAAATAAAAATCATGCTTTCCCTTTGACTAGCTTGATGATAGTTGCAGAAATTTCCAGTAAAGGCACAGTAAAACACAGACCACGGGTGGCAGTTTTTCAGATCACCACACTATGTACACAAGTCTGAACCTACACAGTTTGCCCATCAGCTGACAGCCTTCTGTGGAAGCTTTCAACCCATTTTGGTAAAGTGCAGTTTTTCATTCAGGAGAATGCATACAGAGTAACTTGTTGATGTGCATACATCCACCTCCTAAAATACGCACATCAAATATTCAAGAGGATTTCCCAGAACTATCACAGCTCCTCTGCTTCTGCTCAATGCCACAGCACAGATGGCAAAATGAGAATAGCATAAAGAAAGGTCAAGCCTTGCATCAAGTTCAAGAATACACTTTTGCAACTGGGTGACGTAATTTCTGCTTTCCACTTGAATTTGTTCATCCAGTGCTAAAGCTTACTAAACAATTATACCTGGAAATAATTTTATGAAATCTTCTATACTTTAAATATTAGAACATCAATTCAATTAAATAATGACAGTCAGTACATAATCATAGAATATTCCTAGTTGGAAGAGACCCACAAAGGTCACTGAGCCTACCTCCTGGCTTTTCTCTGCATCTTCTTAAGGGAAGAAGAAAAAAAACCAAAACACTGTTTAATGATGTAAACCCAAAATATATTTACATATATTCAGCCAGTTATTTTTTACCTAAAGACAAAATCTTTGCTCAGTTATCTTCTCTGCAAGTCTGACTGTTTTTTCCCCTACTATAAAATAGATAGGTTATAGAGGAAAAAAAGTAAAAAGCAGTGACAGAGCCAAAGCCTTAGTGACAGAACCCTTAGTCTGAAATTCTGTGAAGTGCTGATAAAGAATAGAAAGGTTTGTATCCAGAAGAGATTTCTTAAAACATCATCAGACTCCACAGAAGTATAATAATAATAAGGAAAATATATTGGCTTTTTTTCCACTTTTTTTTTTAACTTAAAGTAAATAAAATGCTGATTTCAGAAGATAAAAGTAGAGAATTATTTAAAAGCAACTAAAAATAATATTTCTTGTACTTTTAAACCATGCACTATGTTGATATACTTTTTCCTACCTAAGTGAAAAAGCGGTGAAGAAATGAAAAAGAATTAGTGCTTATTCACAGCAAACATTTTTTCCTTGCCCCTGGTACCTATGCACAATCACTTCAAATTAGGCTTGTATAATTAAAGTCCTAGCCTCTCATTAATGTGCAAGTGGTAACTCCAGTGTTCAGATCCCCTGAAGAGATATTCAAATGAGGAAAACCAGGCACTTCTTAGTCTCCTTCCTCAGAAGCACCTCATTTAAATAGTAAGTAGGCCATACCCAAAGATGATGTCCTCTATTACAAAGCTTTTAACATATATCAACAAATTCACACTCAGAAAATGATTTGAGTCTACCAATATAGAAGCTCCTCCTAACATAATTTATAGTAGCAGCTGCAGAGACATGCATTTAGGGGAGACGGTAGCATAGGTTCTTCAAGCTGAATGCACTTATTTCATCATTCACTGCAAAAACAAACATTTAATCCACTGAAGGATGGGGTTTTGCTTTACTCTTGCCAGCCATCACTGCAACAGCTGGCACCTTGAATTATTTGCTCATACACAAATAAAAGCAATCGCCAAGCCATCAATTTGAAGATGTTTCTCCTGAGCCAGCCAAACTGTTCAAACATTTACTACTGGTGGAAATTTATGAGCCTTTCACACCCACTTCAGATTTAAGTTTGCTCATTATGGTGGTTGGAGTTGGCCTTAACACGTGTCTTCTAAGTACAGAGAATTAAATGAAGAGAAACTGTTATGAAAATTGTCATTATTAAATTGTGAAAGAAAAATAGGGTGATACAGGGAAGGGAACAAATTGGTCTGCGATCAATAGTGTACCTTTATAAAGTGTACTTTGTTAATCTTTCAGAATGGTATTTTTAAGTCCCGGATGCAGAATTGAGTAAATATCACCAACAAACTCTACAGTGATGACATAACTTACACTTACAACCACAACGAGCCTCCTCTAGTGGCAGAGAGCTAGTTTACGAGGCCAAAACAGTGGTGTTTTAAATCTGTAAAATTCTGTAAAAACTCTTAAATTTACTGTGGTTAGGTTGTAATCATAGGTCCTTTCTGTGTTATACAGATGTAGTGCAACATTTTCACTATCTAGCCTCAGCTAATATGTTCAGGGCGCAGCTGAACCTGGGCTCAAACCATTTGATCCAAATTCTTGCTCCTGCACCACCTGCTCTGACCTAGATCAAACAGTCTGTTATTTAACCTTCATGCCTTAGCTATGCTGTGCACCAAAATAATCCAATTCCTAGAGAATCATAAAGAATTCTGCTGCCCTGTCCCATTTCCCATACCTCACTGTATTATCAAGTCTTAGCCTTGCAGAGGAGGGACTAACGTTACGGATGCACTTCTGCACACCAATTACACTCTAGACTCATAGAGCAAAAACCCTGGAAAAATACTGAAAATTTCACTCATCATGCACTAAAATCTGAAAAAAGCAGAAGCCTCCATATGCTTTTCAGGGATTAGGGGAAATGAATCTGAATATCAGATCTCTTAAGTTCTTTTGAGTAATCAGAGATGAAAATTATGCATTCATTCTGCAGCACTGCAATGTGCATTTTGATGCATAGTAAATTAATTGTCTAATTTTCTCCATTTACTTCACAATCTCATTAATTAGGCAGATCTGTGCCGTAGTATGATACTGTTTCCTTCAGAATAAATTTCCTTTGTTTTTAAAAGAACTCATTGAGCATATAAATACATACAAGATGCTGATAAATAAATCTAGACATCCCTAGGGGGAGACAAAACAAAACAAACAAACAAAAAACCAACACCACAAGAAGAGGCCATATTCTATTTTCACCCTACCACCCACCCCATTGACAGCATGGAAGGGGCTGCCTGCACCAGTGCCACATGTTGCCTTCTGCCTTCACATACATCTTCCCACTTCATCTTCCAGGTTGTAGAAGGATTCAGAAGCCCAGCAT
This sequence comes from Bambusicola thoracicus, assembly GCA_002909625.1. NCBI lineage: Eukaryota > Metazoa > Chordata > Aves > Galliformes > Phasianidae > Bambusicola > Bambusicola thoracicus. The sequence goes on along the minus strand of PPHD01005364.1, from coordinate 10,338 downwards.
GTCCATTGCTCCTCCTGCCCTCTCCAGCTGGGGAGGAGGAAGGAACCCTATTTCCAAGCCTATACCTCAGACAGGAGGGAAGGGGATGAGCCAAGTGTAGGCCCAGAGTCAGCAAGTGGGACATTTCCTGGAGGAGCCCAGTATGACAGTGGATTTAACTGAGCGGCCCAGAACAACCTTCTGAAACCAAAGCTAGTTCCACAGACCTCACTGGTTTGTGCCTCAAGCTTATGCCTACAGTTCAGCTCCCACTACATCTAAGGCTTGAGCCAGCATATTCCACTTTTACAGGGTCTGTACATTAATACAAGAAACACTTTCAGGCCATATTTCTGCAATACACAATTTCTACAAATATATCTATTTTTTTCATTTCAGTAAAGAGCGGGAGATAAAGATATTGCCATAAACCTTAGCCTCCATTTAGAACGAAGGCAAATAAAGAAGATACAGACAAGTCAGCCCAGCTTTAAGGACTGACTAGTCTTGCCAACCAGTCTTCAGGAAAAACTTTAAACAGAAATAAAACACTTGTTTTCTCCTTTCCTTTTTAACTGAAGAAAACAGAAAGAAAGTTGGGAGAAAGGGGAAGGAAAAAAAAAAAAAGGAAGAAGAAAAAAAATACCCAAAACTTTAATGAACTCCTGTTAGTTTCTCTCTGTATGCTTGGCAAGATCAACCTCACCTGCAAAAGGCAATACAAGAAAAAGAAAACATAACAAAAACATAGCAGTTTCCCTACCAAGTTCAGCAACAGCAGCACTCAGAGAGAAGGATAGTATTTCACAGTAGAGATGGCTCTCTGCAAACTGACTTCTTCCATCAACTAAGCTGAACAAGGGCATGCAAGCCCTAATTAAGGTGATGAAAGGGGTCTGCCCACAGGCAAACCCAGCAAATCATAGTTTCCTTACAGAGAGGGTGCAGCTGAAGTGAGGAACACCTGGTATGATTTTACATAGAGCACATTCAGAAGTATAGCTCAAATGTTTGGAGCCTACCACCAAAAAAAAAAACCAGCTTCCTAACACTGTAAAGAGAAGCAAACGAGGTTGCATGGAAGTATTTCATGCTTAGGAATGTTACACCTTTCTTTTGTGTGCAAACATAAAAACACATGAGAATGCTGTAATGTGTTGAAGCATTAGTTTTGTACATCTGGGCATACTGTTTTATGAATTTTTTCACAGTTTCTTTTTAGTTATAAAGAATTTATAAGACCTAAATTTCATCACATATTTATCTGAGTGTTAGCCTATATTGCAGTTGTAGCAAATCTCTGTGTTGAGGAGGGAAAAATTTTGCATTGTACAGCCATTTAATTAGAGGTGGCACTGCCAGTTACAAAATTATAATTAAATAATTATAGTATTATATGTTAAAACAGAATGAATTGTCCTAGTTCTCCTATTTCTTAGGTCAGAAGTTAGTTAGGATTTGTTAGCTAGCTCTTAAAACCTGTAAGTCCTGTCCCAGGAGGAGGGAATAGCTATGCTGCAAGTCCCATGTAGTGGATAAGCAGGCTGTTCCAAAAACCATCCAGGGACAGACCGTGAGCTGCAGCAACATGGAATGCATGCTGATATAGACTGGCTTAGTGATAGGGATCAATATATTAGCTTAAAGACCAATACATTAATTTAGTAAAAGGAATCAATGTGTGCTAATTCTGAAACTTTCCATTTCAGCTTTGCGTGATGTGTGAACAGCCTTGTTCTTCTCAATGATCCTGCTTCACAGAAGCACTGACGTCACAATAAGAACACTTTTATATTTGCACCTACCAGGTACAGGAGCTCTTTCTTGAGTTCCACATAAACTGTTTTGAGTTACAGGGCACCAAGACAGAAAGTTGTTTATTATGGCATAAAAAGCAATGGAAATATGCCAAACTGCAGAAAAACAGCTATAGGTTGGCCAAAAGTCACTGTCATGAAGCTGAAGAAAAAATAAAGGGGAGGAAGCAAGTGGTCGTATGACCATCTTAGATGCAATCATGCATGCCCAGGAGGACATTAGCATATATTAATGAGTTCTTGGAAAATAATGAATATGTATGTCAATGTACTGCACATATAGGTATTAAATTTTTAAATGCAGAACCTGAACTCTGAGACCATGCACTTGATTTATTGATGTCACAGATCAGCCTGGGAGAGAAAGTTCCCCAGCCCCACATTGCTCCCAGCTCCATGGGGACAAAGAACAGTATAACTGTGCAGAAAGAAGCAGCCCTCCATTGAATATCCCAAGACTATCTTTTCTTTCACCTTAAAAATACAGTTCTGAATCCAGTCAGATAATTCACTACCTCCTGCTTCAGTCTTTTGTTTCTAGGGGATAAGCTGGAAACAAGTGATAATAGCCATGAAGATTAAAATGATCTGAGGATTTAAGGTCTGAATAACAGCAGCAAATTTTATACATATTAGTATCTCTCACCCAAAAGCTGGAAAATATCTTTGTGATGGTCTTCTGTAGCTTGTTATGCATGCATATTTCTTCAAACCATTTTGGTTTCTCAGTTATTTCTAAGACAGAATATCCTGAGATACTATGACTACCTCTTACTGTTTTGCCTTTCTAATGCCACATTGTATCTGTACACAAAGGTTTTTGCTCTCCTCCAAAAGGATTCTTCTAAGTATTTCTGGCAGTTGGGTTGCATGAAAAGATCATAAATTCTCTCTTTGTTTGCCTAATGAAGACCTTGGTAAATCCAAGTCCTACTTCAAAGTTACAGAGTCATAATAAGTTTATAATAATACATAGAGGCAGACAATGTATCCTATGCCAAACAAAACTGAATAGTCTGTTGTATAAAATATAGTTCCATTTAAAAAAATGTTAATAAATACCCAAACAACAAAAGTAGAATTAGACTTCACTGCATTCATCCTGAACATGCCTAAATGCTTTAACCACTGAAATACTGGTAAAAGAAAAAGAAAAGGAAAAAGAAAAGGAAAAAGAAAAGAAAAAGAAAGAAAAAGAAAGAAAAAGAGAAAAAGAAAGAAAAAGAGAAAAAGAAAGAAAAAAAGAGAGGAAATAAAGAAAGAAAAAATAGAAAAAGAAGAAGAAAAACTCAGTAGCCAACTTTTTCTTTCTTCCTTATGGAGAGAGACTGGTCATTTATCTGGACAAAGAATTAGCAATTCCCTTTCTCAAGTTCATACTCTCCCATAGACAGCAGTGCTGACCATTCCTGCTGTCTTTGTTAATGAAGAGCGAAGTGAGTGAGGCTTGGGTTTAAACATTAACTCTGATGCACCTGTGCCTCCTGAAGAAAGAAAAAAGTGAAGTCCCCATTCTGACCAGAGGGTGGGGTCTACATTAGTGTAGAATGTCAGTATTTATGGTGGTTCCACGTATTTATGCTCTATGGCAACCCAAGTCATTGCATTGATGTGTGAATAAATCATTTCATAATCACTCTAACTTTATTTCTGAAAGTAAAGTTTCTTATTATGCACTAATCAGACTTCTAATCCCTCAGCCCTTCCTTTTCTCCCCTCCTTAAGGGAAGCCATACAGAATTATCAAACAGACCACCTTCTTTTTTTAACGTGCTTATAAAAAGTCATCAGATAAGAGGCACTCTGGCAACAGAAAAAATTATTAAGCTATTTACAGTGAACGTATCCACAAATGAAGATACTATTAATTTGATTAAAATCTATATTAAAAGATCTATTTTTGAATTTTAAAAAGCTGCCTTCTTGATTATTTTAAAATCAAGGTATTATGCACCCAGTATAGAAGCCACATTTGCATTGTTTCCTTGGCATATAACTAAGAAAGCAAATTTCCTGCTTCTTGATGAATATAAAGTCCATGTTAGGTTTAATCAAAGGTCTTTTATCTTTGAATCTGAAGAGACTGGATGGTTCTAGATGTATTATTTCACTCACGATGATCAGTATCTCAGGAGCTTTGTAAGATGGGTGATTTGCCAACATTCATCAGCCACTGATGACTAAATGAAGAAATAAAGTACATGTAGTACCAGCTCTTACCACACATCCCTACTAACTATAATCTGTAGCCAGCATAGATACTTTAGGTGGCAACATCTGGTAACATCTAGCTCATTTATATAAGACTTTGGAAAATATTTTAATTTTATGCACAAGTCCATCTTTTCCGGCAGCTCCAGGTCATCATAATATTGAGTGAAGTATGTGCTAAAATGCTTTCCTCAGAAGGGACATCACTCATAACAAGACTCAAAATCAGTTTTCTTCTCTAAATAAAGATGTTTTCCAGGCTTTCATTTTTATTTTGGTTTAACTTCCTGTTCAAGTAAATACTAAAAAAAAAAAAAAAAGTCTCTTCAGATGTTCATAGCAACGAGTTACCCAAATTATGGCCTTCTAGTATTATAGAATCACAGAACTGCAGGAGTTGGAAGGGACCCCAAAAGATCATCGAATCCAACCCCCGCTAAAGCAGGTTCCCTACTACAAGTCGCACAGGTAGGTGTCCAGACAGGTCTTGAATATCTCCATAGAAGGAGACTCCACAACCTCTCTGGGCAGCCTGTTCCAGTCTCTGTCGCCCTTACTGTAAAGAAGTTCTTAGAAATATTTGTGTGGAACTTCCTACATTCAAGTTTTTGGCCACTGCTCATTACAAACCGCTGAATAGAGCCTGGCTTTGTCCAGTTGCCTCCTGAACTTTAAATACTTATAAATCTTGATCAGATCCCTTCACAATCTTCTCTTCTTTAGGCTGAACAGTCCCAAGTCTCTCAGTCTTCCCTGGTACAAGAGATGCTTCAGGCCCTTTGTCACCTTTGCTGCCCTCCACTGGACTTTTGCTAGATCTCTGTCTTTTTTGAACTGAAGGGCTCAGAACTGGACATAGCATTCCAGTTTTGGCCTCACCAGGGCAGAGTAGAGGGAGAGCATTACCTTCCTTGACCTGCTGGTCACACTTTTTTTAATGCACCTCAGGATGTCATTGGCCTTCTTGGCGACACAGGCACACTGCTTGTTCATGGTCAACCTGTTTTTCACCAGGACACTCAGGATCTTTATTTAAGAGTTCCTGCTGCTCTAACTTAAAACTAAACAAATCATATCTTTGCTGTATGGAATGACAGAGGTATAATGCCCGGAGTGACTGAAAATCTCTTTAGGGTAAAATCATAATTGGCATGATTTTGGACAACAGTGATTCAATATTATGCAGTCCTCATAAGGCAGCCTGCAATGGTTTGGGTTAACTTCATTCTCAGATGGTCGAGCTATTTATCCTCAAACATGATTTTACAGTACTCAGTAAATAAATAATGTAGCAGTGGTTCTCATCCCTCACCATCTTTCTTTAAGAGTGTGGCTATCTGTTTAATTAATTTGAAAAACAGAAGCGTAGGTCACAACATCCACGTTAAGTTCAAGCATCTTAATCAGTCAGACATGGAAAGAAGAGTAAACTTGGCTCTGGGAGAAAACAGTGGCTCATGGATAATATTTCAGCTTTTCTGGCTAATTATAGAAAGTGTCAGGCAACATTATATGAGGGAAGAAAGCTAAGTGTGAGAACAATAATTACGGTGAAATTCGCTGCCCTAAAGTGGCAGACAAAATAATAACTAGGATCCTTTGTGTGAGGAGAATGGGTAAATTGGTGGCATGAGCAAATACTTTATGAGAGCTCTAAGGTCCAAGTAGAAATATATTAGTCAAATATAAAACTTCAGTGTTTCGATATAGTGAGGTTGTTATGAACTCTGGGTTTTACTGCGCCACTTTCAGACAAGAGGCACATTGAAGCTCAGAGCAGGGCAGTTTGGAAGTTCAACCCTGCTCACACATACTTGGACAGGCAGCACCACAAAACAAAGCAGAATTGGACAAGGCTGTCTAGGTTACAGTTATATATGAAAATCAAAGATAAAAAATAATAATAATAATATCTTGCAGCTTTAAAGGCTAACATATAAATTAGCCAGTCTGAAGTAAGTACCAAAGGCAAAATAGTTCAGTCTCTCTCTTCACCTCTCAGCAGCATTAGCAAATGGGTTGTAATAAAATACAACATATGGCAGTATTAAAGACCTAAACTTTCTTCTCTGAATTGACCAAGATCTTTCATTAAGACCTTGAAAGACATGGTGACATGCATTTTGACATATCTGAGACTCAAATACTGTTTTGGACGTCCTCATACATACACCTCAAATGAACAAAAGATGCTGATTCCCTGCACAGCAGAGGGTATCTAGTCCTGGGAAACCCTCTGCAGATATCCATAGAGACAGTAAGCAAGATAAAAAAGAGATGGACTAGTTCGTGATGGCAGGGGACAAGAGAGCTTTAAGAGATCAGACCACTGATACTATGGCTCTCATTTCAAAAAATCATAAGAAAGATGCTTGATTTCTTGGTATTGGAGAGGGACTTGACACTCACTGTTCTGAGGTTTCTAGTTTCAAACAACTTTTCCTCTGTCTGCTGTAGCTGTCTCCAAAAAGCCAGTGTCTACAGATAGTGAACACAATGACTTTTAAGATTAAAAAAGACTACGTGCTTCAACAGAACACAACAATCTTCAAGATTAAAAAGACGACATGCTTTAACGGGTATCAGAAGATGTCCTTTTCACATGACAGTGTTGTTTTCACTTCAGACAGCATTTTTGACAAAGTCTCATAGTCGGGGTTAATAACAAAATCTGAGGTGTGGGAATTACAAAATGAATAGAAAGACGGTCTGGAAAGTTTAAAACAGAGTTGCATGAAAAACACGGAAAGGGCTGAAAAGGCAGCTGTATCTTGCAAGAATGATGGAAGTGATGAAAGGATGGGTAACAAAAGAAAACAGATGCAGCAGAAATTTCAACTGCTTTGATCGTTCAAAAGATGACAATGTTTAATGCTGATGGACAGATATTAAATCAGATTGGTCAGAAGAAGAGGATGCTGAACAATAACATTCAGCTTCATGAAGAACGAGAAGTGAGAAGGGACAAAAGAGTCAAAATAGTGAAGACAAAACAATCGAGCAAAATTAATTTTCTCTGGTACAAACATGTCTGCCACAAGCCCATGGAAGTGGACTTTGAAAACGAAAAGACAGGATTGAGAAGGGTAGGAAAGAGCCTAAGCAAAAAAAAAATATATAAAATAAAAGATTGCATCTTATTTCATTGGGATATTGCAGACTATGACCCACCGAGAGCAAAACAATTCCTGACTGCATCCAGATCATGACACTGCAAAGTAATTTGTTTCTCAGTTATTCCCTGACTGATGCACACTAAGACTTCTGTTGCTCTTCGAGGAGCGGCCCTGGAAACCAGCCTTGGAAACCAGCCTTGGAGATGTAACATTATTGCTGCACTGCATTTCTTTCCACATTATTCCTATATCTGCATGGAATTTGTCACAGTGATTATAAGTTTCAGATGTTGGTAGATTTATAACAGCAAGGGTTTGTTGGAAACAGAAATTTTTGATGAACAGGCATGCCAATTTCTTTTTTCCAGTTCAGTGTTGGAGAAAGCACCAGATTTTTTTCCTGAAGGATGATTGTGAAAAAAAAAATCAAAACTGGATTTTTGACTGTTTCTTAATATTCTTGCAAGGAATCACCCCTTCTCTGAGCCCAAATAGAGGTAACTCCCACGGTCAGGTTCTAAAATCACTGCAGCATCTTCTAGTACAAGTTTACAATTTGCTGTTTCCATGTACATTTCTGCCAGTAGATTCATTGTTTGAATATTCATGGACAAGAAAAAAATGGGAGTGTGAACAAATGCAAAAAATATGAAAATTTTAAAGTGTAACTACAATCTCAGAAGCTGGAGCACACACATGAGCAATGCTTGGCAAGGAATGTTAATGTGCTGCTGAGGGGACGTATATTAACAGTATGAAACTCTTACCATGTGTCATCCACATGGAATGTGGATGGTGATATCTGCATTCACAACTTGCTGAAAACTCAGATTGTCTGAACTGTGTAGGAGCTTACAACTAAAGAAGTCTGTTTTACATCTCATAATGCACAGTTTTCAATGTAATTACAGTGTAAGACTTTCTCTGAATTTGATCATTAGACTAATTCAGAATCAGATAAATCATCATTTCATCAGCCTAAAGCTCATTGCCAGGATTCAGCTCTGCCAAACCATCAAAATGCATCTTCTTGGAGCAGGAATCACTAAGTCCCTTTCTGACCTGACAGGTTAAGCCTACTATAACAAAGTTCAAAAGAATTAGCCTGTCTTTAATTTTGAGCATGAACATAAACAACATACAGAACTGGAGCTTAATTATTGACCTGCTCACTCAGCAGCTGAGCCGAGTGCTCTCAAGGCTGCTCTCAGCACAGAGCTCAGGCAATCTGCCTGTGAGGGTTCTCCCCACTCTGAAATTCAGCATCCAGTTCTTAAATTTAGGCTGGGACTCAGTTCTCCAAATTAGTACAGAGAGCAGATGCAGTCAAGAAGCTTGCCTCAATGACTCCTCCAAAATCACATGATTTAAAGAAGTCAGACTTTGTTTCATCTGTTCTTAATCTGATCTACACCCGCCAGCATAAATTGTGGATTGGAACATTAAGGTTACATGCTGCAACTGACCCAGGCATTCTCTTTCAGGTGTGAAACTGAAGGCTTTTTACTGCTTAATGCTAATTAATTGGAGCTAGAACTATTTTCCTGAGCTTTTTATTGCTGTTGCTCTCATCATAACCTTTCGATTTCACTAAAATTAATCTGAACAAAAAATCAGAAAAAAAAATGCTGCTGTTTGGCAATGTAGAGGATTACTTATTTCTGTAGCTAGGAAGAGGACAGAAATCTAAGTCATCCAGTGAAAGAACCATGCTCTAGCCATGACAGCAGAAATAATATTGTAAAACAAGCCATCCTTAACTTAATTTTTTCTGGAAGTTGGGATAGGCAGATTCATATTAGTTTTGAAAGTTATTTACCAGCAGCTGGCAAAAGTTTATCCCAACACAAAAAATATGGTATTTTACTTGTTAATCTCCCAGGCTACTTTCTGGAACAGAAGACCAGAGGTGAAATATTTGTATCATTTAAAATCCCACTAACAAGGACAAAGTGTAAGTAACATTTTCCCATGCACACATAGAGTTCCATCACAAGGAAAGTATTCATTTCTTCACATAAATAAGCTTCAGGGAAGACACGCAGAGTGCTCCAATTAACAGTCCTTTAAGGAAACTGGCGATGAAGTTAGTTTACCCACAGAATCCGCTGCAGGCTCACAACAAACAAAAGCTATGGAAAAAACACTGGGCTGCTCTGAATTTACTCTCCAGCAAAAATGAAAAATAAAAACCAAGCCACTTCTGCATGTTGACTTATTTCATACTAGTTACCTTCCCAAGGGCTCCGTTTCTTTTCATTTTAATAGCCATAATGTACCACAAGTGCTGAGGGTAAATAAATCCTTTCAGTAACCTAGCAATACAACAACATCTTTATAGCAAAAGTAAGTGAGACTGAGAGATTTGTTTAATATATTAAAAGAATTTTTTAGTGACAGCACCCCACAACTAAATTGTGATAGCTCTAGCAGCCCTCAGAAACATCAGATGTTCCTGGCACTGCAGTTTGAACTCCCTTGGAGATCATGGCTGTTCCCTAGTAGTGCCTGCATGCCTGCTAACAATGGCCTCCAAAGTATACTTTCTCCTCCCCAGACTTTGTGTAAGCAGCTCTTAGGCCAACTTGCACAACTAAGCAAAAATTCCTCTTCTCACTCTATGGACACCAGGAGAAAATGGATTACAGTGGAGAACAAAGACAAAGCATTTCAACAGTCTGAATTAAGGACTGCTGCTCCCATAGAGAGGGAAGGTTTTCTTAGATCTGGTTGAGAAGACCTGGCTTTACAACTAGGCAAAAAAATTAAGGATAAACTAATATCTAAATCTGCTATGATGAAATACATACTAAAAAGAAAGAATAAAAAATGCATTAAAAAGATTTTTAAGAGAAAAGAATTTCCTTATGTTCTTTAGCCTCTCAGCTAGTTTCTGAGGTCAGTTCAATGCCCAGTAGAACGAGTGGGCTGGATAGCTTCTCCGTGTTAAGGATCCCTCCTTTTTCATTTTACCTGCCTGTTCTTCCTTACAGCTTGGCACTGAGAAGCCAGGACGAAGGCTGCGGGGTGACCTCATTGCAGTCTTTCAGTACCTGAAGGGGGCCTATAAGCAGGAAGGGAGTAAACTCTTTGAAAGGGTAGATAGCAGCAGGACAAGGGGAAACGGTTTTAAGTTGAGAGAGGGAAGATTTAGGTTGGATGTTAGGGAGAAATTCTTTACAAGGAGAGTGGTGAGATGCTGGAACAGGCTGCCC
>PPHD01005363.1:0-26551 GCA_002909625.1 Bambusicola thoracicus | reverse complement strand
GAGGAAAATATCCTTTAAAAGTAAATATTGATTCTGGTCAAATTTTCCTGCACAACAGGAAGGAGGCAAAAGGAGTGCAGGTGTCCTCTTTGAAGTATTTCAAAACCCGTATCAACCCTAGGATATGAAAATTTCATTTGTATTTTATGACATCATAGTTTTCTGCAATTACACACGAGCTCAAGAACTTCAATTACATCTTCTTAAGGGAAGGCTAGTGGAAAAATAACTTTAAAGGCAGCTGACCGTTACAATGCTATGGATTTCCCAAATATACCATTCTCAATGGCTTTTCTACTCTCCAGACCCAGATGTCTTTGTGTAAATGACACGGAGATGTGGGCATAACATCAGTATAACTGTAAGGACTATAGTCAAAGAATCCTAGAAAGGTATACTTTCTTCCCTTGCTATCAAATGGCTGATACAAATTTAGAAGAAACGTAAAATATATGCAATAGGGAAAGAAAAATATATTTGTTAAAATATTGTTACACAGATTATAATGATATTTAAAAAAAAAACCGCACATTGTTTCTTTAAGCAATCTCCACTCAACCCAAATAAAGTTTCTATGAAGCTCTAGGGGGTTAATAATCATTCTGATTAATGAAACTGTGGAGAGAGAGAGACGCTGGGGAATGTAGGCTGCAAAACCATTTTATCTTCTGATCATCAACACCTCTAAAAGAAAGAAAACCATTCAAAAAATCCATATTACCTTCATTGTCAAGTTGCGGTAACTCATGCCTTATGAATTAATTAGATTAATTTACAGTACATTCTGGAGGCTGCATGCATCTTGATACTGAAGTGAAAATGGGCTAGAACATCTAAATTGTTTGTTGGACGTATTTTCTTTCTGTTATAAGATGTGATGGTGCCGACTTCAAAAAGTGATAGCAAATTTACTAGCTTTTTGACAACCTAATATTTCTTTATGCTAATATGTAGGTTCCTCTGAAAGTAATGCCTTCTTTTTATTCTCATGAAAACTACAACAGATACAGCACGATAATGTTATTTGATAGTGAAAATTCTCAGCCATGAAATACTATTTTTCAACATAGTCACTACTGTTTGCCAATCTACACAGCTGAGCTGACTGAGACACTTCATTTCATAGTGTAACAGATATGTATGACTATCCAGAATGTGGTTTGCCGCTGCTGAAAGGCACCACCTACCACCTCACTATGTTCATACCCACTGCTTGGTTGTCACAAATGTTTGGCAAATTTCAGTGAGTATCATTGGGGACAAGTTTTTTTTTTTTTTTTTTTTTTGGTGCATGAAGGAGTTTTATGCCACACCTTTGCTTCAGATGTGCTACCTTTTCGCCATACTGTCCCTCTGCTGTCATCTGTCACATGGCAACAACATGTAATGGGATATTGGTGGGAAGGTTCAACATCTGCTGCCATATACCAACATCTGCCTCTGACATTAGGGGCTAACATAATAAACCAGGAGGTGTTACTTTTGGAAAACACTCATGCATGTACATGCTTATTTGTAACTTCTGTCACCTGATGTTTACTGAAGAATGCCCTCCAAACATTTTTTTCCTTTGTTATTAGCTGTAGCATTAATAACTTGCAATGTTATTAATTTATATAATTATGTAATGACATTGTTGCTACAAGTCTATTAGTTTGGCTTCACTGTGACCTTGAACTGTAATTCCTGAGAAATAACATAGTTGATTTGGCAGCAGCAAAACACAGAAACTCCACAATTAATCCATAGCAACTACTTTAAGACTAGGACCTAGCCATGTAAGTGTTTTAAGCTGCTATTATGGATTTTAATTTCCCTCCAAAATAGTGTCGCAATTTTGTAGCTGAAACACTTTGGTGAATTCCACCTTAAAATATTCCCCCTGATTTTTATCACACACATTTTCTGTTCTGCAACAGAAAGTCCCATTCTCCAGGCAACTGTGATATACTGAAGGTATTCTAACAACTCTACTGCAAAGTCGGAATCGACTATATTTTTTGTGCCAGTGAACATACATGAATGGAAAGGAAAGGATGAAAAAACCTGTTCTTTATTTTCAGAGAGAAAAACAGCACCAAATAAATATTTACTCAAAATGTTTTCATCTTTATACTTTCTTCCTTAAAAGCCCTGTTATTACAGCATACAAATAATATGTAACTTGGCTGTGGCATGGATATTTCATTACTATTGCGTGATGGGAGCAACTCTACCAACACAGACAGTCTTAAGAGCATTTTGAAAAATCTTTTGAAGCTAGGGAAAGAATTTTATAAGGGCCTCTCATTCCTTGGCGTATATTCAAACTACATTGTTTTCATGTCACTTCACAGTAGAAGTGAGTAAATGTTTTGCTCAAGTAAGCAAAACAACTGATTTAACTAGTATTTGTGCAGAAAAGAGAATACAGATTAGTATCGCTTACATGCTGAACACAAATTAACAGAGGCATATTGCAATGAAAAGGGAAACATATAAGCAGAACTTCAAAATATGTGAAATAATCCCTCAGCTCAGCAGCAATAAGGCCTCAGATAGTATGCTTTTTGCTCAGTTCTGTTTTGATCTCCAAGATAGGCAGAGTACTGGCTGAAAAGCACATAGAGGAGAGCTGTGACAGGGGTTTGAAATCTGGAAACCTTTAACTGTGGGAAAAGAACAAGTACATTCCAAAATACTTCAACATTTTGTCCTAAAGTGGAGAAACTAAAGGAACATAGTGCGGAGAAGGAATGTGGTAAATAATATACTACCAGAGAAGAAGAGAATAAAGCAGATGGAATGAGAAATAATGGCCTTAAATTGGGGGAGTTCTGTTAGATATTTGGAAAAACTTACAGGAGCAAAACAAAACAAAAACCTCTAAAAACAGGTCTAACAAGTATCTGTTCAATCTTACATGGCTGATTCTTTCTTAAAGTAGTACCCCTCTGATTCTGTATTCACTCACAATGAAAACTTTAGACACAGTGAATGTGTCAGTTTGCTTTAGGTGTATTGAATCATGTTATTATTTAAACTGGAACTTTTAATTAAGGAGTGTTTTAATGCACAAAAATGCATTGTAAAACAAGAACAGCAGGACCCTGACTTCTTACCATAATCTGACTATATAGCGGCAAACCTGCCAGATTTGTCTTTTTGCCTGTTTAGGTAATGTTTGGGATATTATAGCGATGCAGTTAAATGGCTTTCATACGTTACCAAGTAGAATCCATACATTCCAAGCAGAAACAGAGCACAGAAGAGTTAATTGAAGATCTCCAAGTTTTGCATTTTTTTTTAAGAAAGGTCAACAACATTTGAGTGATTTTTCAGCAACAACGATACAAATAAAACCTGTATAATTACTTCTGCAAATTTTAAGATAAACTCCTTTTCCATGAGCTTGAGAGATCTGATCAAAGATGTTTCTATCAACACAGAAATTCCAGGGAGATAGCTTATCTGCTGGACTTAGAGCAATGATAAAGACTGTTCTCTTCCCTTGGTATGTCTCTTTGGAGGCAATATCCATATTCTGAAAGAGTCCACTTCCTTCCTTCCACATTTAGTCAAAATTACTCTCCAGTGAACTGATATCTTCTTCCGGGTAAAAAATGTCAGTGCAAAAAAATTCAATTCAGGCTCTCAAATAGGAATGGAATAATAGTCTTAAACTGTTTGGTGTAGTTACAGGACTTCTCTAAGAACAGGATGAACAACAACAACAAAAAATTAAGCAATCTTTTTCTAGACCACTTAGGTGATCGTGTAAGTTATCAAAAGCCACGGGATTTAACCGCTAGTTTCTGTGTTCCGTCTCCTGTGATATCTATTTTCTGTCTGGGTGCAAAGAATGCAAACAAAAGTATACGGACTGTTTCCATTTTACGCTCAGACTTTTATTTTTTAAATAGGAGGTGGGGAGTAGAATAAGGATGTGAAGAGTTGTACAATGGAAAGGGGTTGTTTAATGTTTCTGGGTGTTGCATAACAACAATCTTACAATCTCTAAGAGTATTTTATAGACTTGCTCTACTATTTTAAATATTATAGCATAATTTAAACTACTGAAATTACACACGTACGAATCTTAAGCTCTCTCCAGCTACTGCTGAGATCAGTAGAAATATTTAAACTTTGAACGGAGCAAGACTGGATTGCAGCAGAATTAGGAGATTCAAGATGGCAAGCATACTTTACAGATGTTTGAGTTGGGTTCAGATGTTCAAATTTGACTTAGATTTTGTTACACATTATTTTTATAAACAGAATATTTTTGAAACATGTCCTGCAGGCCCGCAGTACTTAAACACCACAAAAGACTCATAACTTGCTTAACACATTGAGTTCAAAATATCCGTTAAAGATTTGAAACAAACTGAAATCTTTGGAATGCTGATGACAAAGGTTGTGATTCAATTTCCTTTGGTAAAGTAATAATTAAACTTCCAGCTGCAATGAGATGTGTAACTACTGCCTTTTATAAGTCAGTCTGATCCAATTTTTCCATTTATTTCAGACCCATAGAGCAGGGCTATTTGGAACTACCCAAGCAGGCCTGACAGCAAATTCTTATTCAAACCAGATTCATAGAAACTTCAGCCACTATAACAGTACCAAGGATACTACGTTTAGAACATTGCAACATCAGTGCTAATACTGTCACTCACTGATCTTAAGCTATTGACTAGACGATTTTGAAAGTGGATTATATCTTTCTTTTCATGTTTATATAAGTTACAATGGAATGCATATTCTGAAAAAAAAATTAGGGTTTTCATATTCTTTGTGGCTTTTTTCCTTAGTGGTGATATTAGGAAGACAGCTCAGAGTACTCATGTAGCCACACTGTGCTGGGAAACTAGTAAAGTTTAGAAACATTACTGAGATTATGAGAATAAGAATATGCCAAATTAAATGTCCTGAAATCTTGTTTTCTTCTCAGGTACCTTGGAAGTGTTTCACACAGTAATAACATACCTGTCTTTTCTCCTCTGGTAGGTTATACATCAAGAGAAAATAATCTACCTTTTTAATGATACATTTCTGTACTTTTCAAGGGGAGCTAAAAGCAAGCCTACCAGCATTTTCCTCTGGCAGAACTTATTTTAAAAACATTTGAGATTACTTGCTGATTTTTGGAAAGAAAAATGGTAGAACCATGGATTTGTGACACGTTTTTGTGTATTTCTGTAAAAATATTCAGTGGAAAAATCAATGGGAATCTTCTGGAAAATCTGTATTTTGGTGTGCTTATGAGCAGCCAAAGTACCAAACAAATGCTCTACTGGGAATATAAAAATAAGCAAACTGTTTTCAGTGCTTCAGTAGTGTTGACATCTTACAGTGCATTTCTCGAAGTTTGTCCTCACTCCTGCTACAAGCTCTGTTTGACATGGTACATCTGGGTGAGCATGTGCAAGGCACAAAGAGAGGTAAGAAAGATGCAAATAAACCTTTTGAGAATCATTTTTCTTTGGCTGAGTAAGAATATTACCACTTGCTTTCATAATAATCAGATCATGCTGTGGTAAGACAGTCTTGCACAAAAAATTAATGATATAATAGCATTTTACCCTGTTTTATTCAAGACAAGTATGTAAACATAGCTTGTGAATTTATGCGCTCAACTCAATTTTGTGAAGAAGTCATCTGCTTTATCTGGAGTTGCAAAACGCATGCATATGAAAATTATTACTAAAGTATGTAGAACCTCACAGGGGCAAACACTCACAGCAGTCTGGATGTGTGTGCTTACTGGGGCTTCAATTAGGCACTGAATCAAAACACTACTATGGATGGAACAAATAATGGAAAACACTCTATTATAATGGGAACAGTATTTTTTGTTTTGGATGGTTTTGCACGTGCCAGAAGAAACAGACAGGATATGTGGTATTCATTGTTACAAGTGAAATATTCTGCTTAAATTTTAAAGACAGTTAAGTTATGTAAAAATTCACATATTAACAAATATTGGCTCTGCCTTGCTAATAGTCTTTTAAGCATTAGAATATGTGATAGGATTCTATGAAAGCTAGTACAAGTTCAGTAGATATTATGAGCAGGGTCAGGAAAACATGGTATATATGATTTTCTGTGTGCTTACCGAGTGTGTGCAGCAATGCTTTTGGACTACCCAATGCAACTGTGCCCCTCAGAGGAAAACAAGATAGGAATGAGTAAATTCTGTAAATTACAATAGGATTTAGACATAGGCTTGATACTTATCAAACATGTTGTGAGGATGATGCTTTTAAACAATTAAGTTTTCCAGTCACCTCAGATATGTTAAAATCAGTGTTTGTGCTTTTCCCAGAATTAGGTTGTAAAGGAAGGAAAGGCAATGAAGCACTTAAATGTTCTTGTAGCTCTTAGTGTCAGTGATTGCCAGAGTTCTCATAGAAGAGATTCGAATTTCATGTGAAGCCGGGTCCATACTGTTGTCTACAGGGGAAGCCAGAGTGTGAACTTGGACATGAGTACTTGTAGAAGTATTAGAGATTTTATAGTCTGAAAGATAATGTAACTACACTACTAGTGAAGCAGCTGTGTAAGATGTTGATGCTCTGAGGGGAGAAATAATCAGAATGGGAACTGGTGCTAACAAACCACTTTAATACGCTTAAATCTATGTCAGAAAGTGGTGTTGGAACATACTATCTCTCAAATCAAGGTAGCATTCTCAGGATGTCATTAAGAAATAAAGGTATTAATGTAGAGGTGAAATCAATGTAAACCATTAAACAAGAAGCTCTCAGAAAGGGGCTGTTTTATGTGAACAAGACTTTAACATGTGTAAGCTACTCCAAAGAGCTTTCAACTATAATGGTTTTGGGAGAATCGTGTAAATTATTGCTGTCTACTTCATTTTTTTAAAGGCAGCTTTAAAAACAGATTAGCCATTCATTTCCTGCGTAACAAAATTATCTTTAGCAATAAGCAGTTGAAAATCAACAGACAGTTTAAAAAAGCAGAGTGCTTTCTGGTCTAAAATACTATTTTAACATAATGTTCAGGTACAAACAGAATTACATTTTTGTATATGTCTTTAGACATGAACACTTAGTTTCTGGACCTAAGAAATTAAAATGTTATCTATTTCTCTTTCTAAGATAGCATCACCTCAAAAAATTGTATCACTCTCAAACGGAAGTGTATTCTGTAGCACAAATACTGATTACCTTGTATATTTTCCTTTTTATAATGAATGTCAGTGTTTGAAGTCTCTGCATGAAGTATTAATTATGCTGAAGTCTATCCCCTTGAAAAAATGTACCCGTGTCATCCTTCAATTCGTACGAGAGGGAGCCATCTTGTGGTTTTACTGTTTTTCTGATATTTTCTTACTTTAAATAAGTTCAGTCTAGTTCCAGTCCTGCATGAACTTACTCTGTTCTTACAAAAGACACTTACAAAAGATATTTATTCGTACTTTTGTACCTACTGAACATGCCTAATGAGAGTGGCTTTAAATAGAGCTAAACCTAAATGTACTAATGTACTGATTTTCAAATAGGTGAGGTGTTCTATTTGGCTTGTTAATAGAAGAATTAAAATGTGACTTAAGTGTGTTTTAGGCTGAGTTCATTACAGCAGTAGAGATTTTAAATAGCTATTACCTAAATAGCGTCTGAGATTACAACGTTTTTTTGTTTGTTTGTTTCCCAGTATTATGAAGGGAATTTCAAAACCCTTCATCTGGGGAAGAACTACCCCATAAATCAGCATGTGCTTGGGGCACCCAGCAACTTTGCAGAAAAGGACATGCGAGTCCTGCTGGGCACCAAACTGAACTGAATAAGACAGCATGGTGCACTTGTGGGAATGACAACTAATGGTACCATGGATTTAGGAAGAGTGTTGCCAGGAGACTGAGAAAGGTGAATCTGCTCAGCAGTGATAAGGCTACACCTGCAGTAGTGGCTCCAGTTCTGAGCCCTTCAGTACAGGAGTTTCTAGAGTGAGTCCAGCAAAGGACCACTAAGATGACTAAGGGACTGGAGCACCTCTCTTATAAGGAAAGATTGTGTCAGCCTGTTCACCTCAGAAAACAGAAGACTATCTGATGGGAAGGTATAAAGTAGGCAGACCATTTTCAGACAGTGCCCAGTGCCAAGACAAGAGGCAATATGCGCAATCTCACAAACAAGGGATTCCCTCTGAACACCAGGAAATGTGACTAAGTGCTGGCACAGGCTGCCCAGAGAGACTGTGGAGTCTCCTCCTTGGAGATCTTCCAAAGATACCTGGGCATGGTCCTGGCACTCTGCTCCAGGTGGCCCTGCTGGACCAGTTTGGAGCAGAGGGACCCAGAGGTCCCTTAAACTTCCACCATTCTGTGATTTTGTGGTTCTTTGAAGTAAATATTGAAATGTTTACTTTCCAAAAATGACAATACATCTATGTATTGTGCGTGTATATATATATATACTTGTTTATACTTCTTTGACTCTCCACTGCATTATCTGGCTATAATGTTCTTGATTAATTGCATGTTGCTTACCTGATACTATGTATTTGTACCTTTTGTGCTCTGAGAACTATGCATTTCAACATGAAAGCAGCTAATTCTGTAGTTTTAGAAGACTGTGTGTGAACACATCCTAATAACAGTATCAAACTGATGTGCTTTGTCATGTAACGATGGACAGGGCTAAGTATCTGCACTGAGACTGCTAAGAACTTTTAGCCTACGTGGCATCACAGCGACGTGTGGCTGTTACTGAGACATCCATTTGTATGCTATTTATAAGCATATAAACACTATTTTAATCAGATTAGCAGAACTCGAGATATTCTCAAAAAAACTCTACTGTGTTAATATCAGTTTAATTTTCTTGAAACCATTTTCTGTCAAGAAATAGTTAGCAGGTCCCATAGATCTGTCTGTGGGTCCATCAGGCTATCTTGCTGCAAGCAAAATACTTTGCATTTCTAATAATGTCAGCAGGGCTATTGTGGTATAGCTGGACTAATTTTGGTAGGCATTTATCGATATAACTTTCTCTTAAGGTTTCACAATGTTTTTTTCTTTTCTTTATTCAGTTCTGCTATGTTTTTTCTCTCATGTTTCCAGTCCTGAAGTACTTAAATGGTAATGCGCCTTAATTACTGGCAAGGTCTTCAATTTATTTTTCAAATAGTATTGATAGTCCCTCCTGTAGTTTTGAACACATTGCCTGAAGTGTCATAAAAATAATTGCATTTTCTGAAAAAATGTTCTTTATTATTTTTGAACAAAATATCTACAATGACATGGTGACACCATAAATTTCACATATTTTAAGACTTCTGTCTGCAGAGAATGTCAGTTTAAGTGCAATATGATATCGTAATACAATAAAAAGAACTTTAGTCAAATCCATGCATAACACATTAATAGTTTTACCAAAAAGGAAGTATTTGAGATGAAATTGCCATTGGATGTTACTAGACAGAATTCACAGGAGAATATGTTTAATACTCACAGACAAGTTATTAATACGCTATATATTTTTCCTTTTTTTTTCCTTTATTTTTTTCTGTATCCTTTAAAATCTGGGATCACTAACACACAAAATATGTATATTATGATAAAACTTTGTGGCAAAAGTTTATGGCACAATTTCTTTTAATACAGCTCACAATTACACATTCCTGGAACATCAGTAACTACTTCAGTCCATTTCGTTCATTAACATCACTCAGTTATGCAACAAAATATAAACATAATAAATGTTTCTTGCATATTTCACAAAGATAAAAGTGATTAAGTGCAGTAATATTCAAGAATGTCAAGAAGACAGGATGAGCCAACATTTTTCTGGCATTTAACCTGCTGCTTCTAGCAATCTAACCTGCTTCCACAAGCCTTCCAAACTGATAATATTTCAGTAACTACTGTAGGTGATGTGTGTTGCCTGAAGGCACCTTTTCCATAACCACTTAAAAATAAAATACCTATTTTATTATTAACAAGTAGCTTAGTTTGTGATTTATGTATTTTTTCTTATTAGTTTTCTCAAAAAAGAAAAAATTATGATGATTTGATATTGTTCTGATTGTATAGTAAGATGTGGAAAAAGTTATTTTATTACCTTACAGGGATACTGCAAGAATTAATAGCTCACTCAGCAGTTTCACAGTATAAGGCCCAATTCTGCTCTGTTGGATTGCATTAATTCCTATGAAAGCTCAAAGGAGAACAGAAGTTACACATAAAATATAGCTACTTTTTACAACAAAATATCTCAGCTTGGGCTGGGTACTGTATAAATAAGTCCATCTCCATCTAATATAAAATTATTGCTAAAAATAATAAATTTAATTATTTGAGGATAAGGAAGACTTTCCCTCCTATCAAAAATATAAGTTTTTGTACAGTTTATCTTATCTACATTAGCAGCCTACTGTTCTCTAATGAGTTATAGTACAAAGTGGAAGCAATACCTCATCTTTAATGTAAAGTGCACAGCTCAATCACCTAAATATAATATTTTCTAGTGATTAAAGAGAATTATCTCTCACTAATCACAATGGATTCATAATAAAGGAGTCTATAGAAAGTTTATGGAACCAACTCTAGTAAAGAGAATGGAAAGAAAACAAATATATTATTAAACTGAATATGATAATTAAATCCCATGTTCTTCCTGGATTCTTCTAACCTAATTAAGTAGCAGTACTTGCTGTCAAAATTCCTTAAAAGGAATATGTATGTATTTAAAAATAACTAAATTCCTAATAGTGTAACACTATTATTTCTTCTTTCCTTTCTCCCTCAAGCCCCCTCAAATTTATCAACATTATTGAGGAAAAAAAGATAACCCTCTAAGTAACTCTGTTTCTCTGATATTTGAATATGGTTTTAAAAACAAAATGCATTTTGCTATGTGGAATTTAAGTGGGAATTTAGTAGTCGAATATATCTGCTGCACCTCGGAGTGACCTTTCTTGTTCTTTTGAGGACCTGAAGCTTTTGGCTTTATTGAGGGATGCATGGTTTTGATCACATATCTCTAGTACAGGAATAAAAGACCACCTGAGGTGAGATTCCAGATGCTCTGGGCTCTCTCTGTTATGCTAGGTACAGCTCTGGTTCTCTTCTGCCTTACTGCTCTACTCTTTCCATCAAGAAAGCAAATGATTTAGAAATTAGTTTGCCATCTGCACAGGCAGAAACTGCCATCCTAAGAGATAATATACTTTGCAGCAGCTGACATAAATCCTTGCCCTCTGAAACTACTGCTTCCATCTGAAGTAATGTTCCTATGGGAAAGATACTGAAGGTGGCGAAAAGTAGCAACAAGGCCTCATGTTTCCTTCTTTCCCTTTTATGGTGCCAGCTCTTTTACCGCTACGTTACTGGAGTTTTCCTCCAGAAACTTTGATTTCTTTCTCTGATTTCATTGCATTGCATGGATTTTCTAGTGTCACAATTTCATTTTTGAAATATAGAGTTAATCTAAAGACCACAGAAGTACTACCTGAACAGCACAGTCTGTACCTATGGTGAGTAACTACCTAGGGCAAAGCTGTGTTGGCTTGTAGCCTATTGCATGGGAATTGTGTATACAAGCAGCCTTTTTGTCTGGCTTTTCTAAGAATTTCTTAAGCCCAAATTCAGTTACAGTGACGTAAAATAGCTATCTACTTCAAGCTAATGAATGGGATCTATTTAACTGTAGGAGAAGTTCTAGAAAAAGAAAAAGAAGTATCACATTCAAGCATCGTTTCCTTGATTCTTTTTCTGCCTCTCCACTGGTTATTTTGCAGGTCTGTATTAGATTATGAACAAGGCAGAGAACCCTTTCATTCTTGCACCTTTGTAATCTAATTCCCTCTACTTCACTGTACAGTTAAAAAGGAATCAGCTCTCACGCTAATCTTATCTGAAGACAGTAATAGTTGATACTAGTTTTCAGTAGAGAGCTGGCATACCTGCTGGTGTTTCTGGACTTTTCCCATAGCCAGTGGTGAGTAACAGACATTCTTGCCTTGAATTTTCTTATAATCTCAACTGACATTTCTGTCTTCCTTTACTAATTGACTTTAGCCTAAATAATTCAGGAATAATTTAAATGAAGTTTAAATCTATTTTGGTATATCCAGTATTTAGTATACAGAGGCTTCTGTTATGTTGGCAAATGTTATGGTTCCTGTAGAAAAAGCCAGTGGAGAGATCTTGGTTCTATTACATCGAAACTGAAAATCTTTATTTAGCTCAGGGCAGCAGATTACATGCCAAATGTAAATACATTTGAACACATCATCATGGAGCCATTTTTCTTTTCTCTCCTATTTGAAATACTTCATCTGAATATTTCTTGAAATACATTTCTGAATAATGTATTACTTAAAATACAATAAAATACAGCTATGCTATTGAGTTTTTATGCTATAAAAATATTTAAATCACTGTATTTTTAATATGCCTTGTTAGAAGACTGAATGTTACATGTAAGTTTTCTGCTTTGCTTCCCAATGTACTGACTAGAAAACAGAATAACTAGGAGTTAGAAAATAGAATTACTAGCAGTTATTCTGATCTGGTCTTGTGCACTTACCTCTTCAATTAAGAATTCTTTATTGAAGTGAAGTCAGCTGCTTTGTAGGGAAAGAATTGAGATAAGCCCATTTTTAATATGATTGCTTATTGATTATGAGTCCAGTCCAGTACTTCAAACAGTCCTTAAAAAGATACTGTTGACTTGACTGTCGACTAGAAGAAATAAATTAATATCCCTGTTCACATGACACAGTTTATGACAACTTTAAGTGAGAAAAATATAATCCAACTAGTTATGTAAGTTCATGGTACATGGATGAGTAACTGTGTTTATAAATGAATTGGTTTTTTTATAAATCAAATATGAAGAAGTAAAAGAAAAAAATAATTATTTAAAGTGAATTGAGTTCATATAATAAAAGAACAAAAACTATAAAATATACTGTTTAAAAATATAATTTTTAAAACAGCATTTAAAATGAAGGAGGATTATAAATTTTCTGACACGGATGAATAAAATCTGAGAGCAACTATTTTAGAATTTCTCTAACTAATCCTTGGAGCAAAACAACAACAAATTCAACCAAACCCAAGGTTGCTATGTTATAATCCTCAGTGCAGAGTTACGTTGCTTCCATTACTTCATATGCAACATGCCTTTGGCAGTGTACCAGATGTTTGCCTCCAGCTGTATTTTGCTTTTGTATACACATTCTGAGCAATAACAAAGCAAAAATTCAAAACATATTCAAAACAAAAATATTTTGCAATGAGAAACAGCCTCATTTACTGGACTTTTATGTAATGAGTAACTCTAATATTTAGATTTATATCTTAGCATATTGTTGTTTTTTTAGTGAATAAATGGCAAGACTGAACACCTGTCTACAAGCTATGTCATAAATATGACCTATTATCTTATAACTTAAAGAAGAAACTATTGATTTATTTAGTCCTAAAGAAGGAAAATGTCTCTGAGTATTAATAGGTTCTCTAATTATTACATGAAACATAATAAATGTAAAAAAAAAAAAACAAAACCATTCAGATCGCTCTTCATGTTTAGAAGAGCTACATGTTTTTTTCCAAAATTGTGAAGTGTTGTGCCTCAATCATATCAATATACATAAAGAATACTACAGAAAACTACTATACAATCTACTCCTACATTAATCGTTGCAAAATTTTGATGTAGTTTGTATATCTCAAATATTGCATGAGTTTTGCCAATTAAGAAAAAATTATGAACTTATAAAAAGGATTTAAAAATATTTTAAGTTTAAATTGTCGAAGTATAGGTAATTAAAAGAAAAAAAGTCTTTTTTAGGAATCAATACTTTATAAACATTGATATATTTTTCAGATGATATATAGACAATTTAGCTGTAAATATTTTGTGCTAGCTGAGATTATTTCAACTCATACCGCCCAGGAGATTGATAAGAAGCATTCTGAATAAATTATATTAATTAAATATGTTGACTGTGCTCATTGCAAAACCACAGATCCTGTCCTTAGGGCAAGAGGGGGAGTCCTTAAAAATCTAAATGCAAGTAATTTATCACTATCTTGTTAAACTGAAATAAAGTAGCAAATACTAGTATATGTTCTCTAGTACTATGGGATTTACATAGACTATTCTGGATTCTCGATTCTTCTTTTCTTTTTTTTTTTTTATTTAAAATACATGAGAGTTAAAAAAAAAACACATTAAGGAACATCAAATAGTACTGTACAATTATACTACTATGTAACAGTATGTATAAACACTTGGCAGTAAAGCTTGAGTAGAGAGTGATTTATGATGAGTTGCTAATGTTCAGTTTGATTTAGAAAATTTGCAGTTGCAGATGTCTTCTCTTGTGTCATTCTTCCACTGTGCTGTGAATGGGCATTTCAAACTAGGCAGGATCTGTTTCCCCTCCTCTGTGCTTTTTGCTTTCCCAGTCACTCCTCACACACGTTTCTTACAGAAAGCCTCCTGTTGACCATGGCAGACAGCTCTCTATGGACTGCAAGTGTCAATCTTGTTATTGGTGAATGTCTTCATGCCTTATGATTTTGTAAATTACCCAGTAAAAAATGTTGAAAATCAGAAAGGCTAATGGAAAACAAGCTCTGGAAATTGTGTCTATCTTCTTGGCTCGGTCAATGAATACCTTTCTCATCTCATCAGGGCTTTTAGGTGCAGCTTGAGCAGGATTATTTGGCCCCTTCTGTGCCACTCCATCTTTTGCTTGCAGACATGGCCCCACTCCATATGCTGTAAAACTGAACTGACTTTCCCGTGCATCGTCATCCTGTTGCATGCAAAAAAAAAAAACAAACAAAAAAAAAACCAAAAAAACCAACAAACCAAGATTTTACAGAAATCTTACCAGCTACTAAATATCATTTACTACATGTTTACCTCAGTGACATTTTTGAATCCACTGTTTAAGTGATTGAAATTTCAGCCCAATCAAAGTTCATGTCAAAATATTGCAGCAGCTCTAATGCATGCAGAATTTTTCTACTTGTTTGACTTTGTAATCCATTTAGAGAATAGAGAATGCTTAGTAAACAAGTTTACTGGCTTAGGAAACTAGTGATAATCATGCACACATCTTCCAATTTGTTTTGATTTTCTACATTTATGGTAAATGTCTACAGTCTTCAACTGGGAAGACTTCACAGTTCTTTCAGACAGCAGCCCTCAATGCTACGTTGCTTAAAAGGATGGGATGGCTTCTAGTGATACCCATCATACAAGCAGTAACAGTGTTCATTAGTGAGAGTGCTGCCTATTTTACCTTTGTGTTTTGTTATTTCTGATGTTCCCTGTATGCCAGATAAAGTGAATAGCATGTAAAGTATCTTAGTTTAGAATATAAATTGTATAAAATATTTTAAATAAAGTTAAGTCTCTTAAAAATATATAAAACAGATTTTAAAATAAAGTTAATGAAAGCTGAAGACAAGAATTTTAATTCTGACAATTAAAGTGAAAACTGTCAAAAACATTCTGAATTCAGGGAGCTGTGAGTGAAAGCAGTTTTAAATCACAAGATACAAACCCAAAAGTAAATGGTCTTGAAGATATATTTTCATAGCATAGATTTCTGGAATGTAGCTTCTGTCTGGAAACATATTTTGTACATCTCTTTAACTGGTTATAAATATTCTCTATAAAGGAGGTACAAATGCAGACTGGTAAATAATACCTAGACTGCAAAGCCAGCACCAAATTTTGTTCTGAAATATATTTCAACATATCTTTCTAGTGTGTATGCTACTCAAAAATAGTTCTATAATTTTGATGGCATTTGCAGTTTACTTGGTGTAACATTCTAGAATTTTGTAAAGCATGACAAAATACAAATTTTTATTTCTTAAAAAAATTCCTTAACATTTTTTCTTTTTTGGAAAACCATTTCTGTAACTATTCAAATAAGAGGGAGAAGCAGTCAATTTTTTCTATTGAAAGAGAAATTTTGATATTTTGAGACTCTGCTTAAAAGAAAATGATATAAACTTTATGTTTACCACAGCAAGTAAAGTAATTAGTGTTTTGGTTCAATAATTCTGAAGCTTTTCTGTTTTATGTAAACCTCTTTGTTTTATTTTTTGTGCTAACTTCTCATTTAACATTGTTTAAATCTCAACTTCAAAACTCTCAACTTTGAAAATGTCAGTGCATTTGAAAATGTTTTTGAATGGATGATTAATTCTAAACATATTAAAGTTTTGATTAAACAGTACTTGTAAGAAGAAAAACTTTCTTATTTTAGAAAACTATTAGTAAACTTTGTTAGCAATATTACTTGAATCAGTTATTGGCAAGAGAGTGTATATAAATTAGTAAGTTTTAAATGAACTAGTTGGTAAACAGCATGAACATTCAGCGTGGCTGAATCACCCAACTGTTCTAGTTGTAATCTAATTACAATACTTTTCATATATGTAAACTGAATAAACTTATAAACTACTGTAACTCACTGGAACTGCTATACTTTAAATCTGTATCATATTTCTTATATAAAAACACTAACAACAAAAGTAAAGGAAAATTAACATGAAAGCAAAGGATGAGGAAAAAAAGAATTGATTTACTTCCATATGGAGATGAATAACAGAAATACAAAATGTTAGGATGAATTTTGATGACGTGATAAAACAGACCACTGCAGTAGTGTTCCTCTCCTGTCAGAAAAAGTGATTTTGTCATGTAGGGCTCCACATAGCAGATTTCCATCTGCGATACTTCCCCACAGTATGACATGATCCATCTGCAAACAGGGCAAATTTCATTTTCTAGTAGTTCATTGTATGGTTGGGCCTCTTTAGCATGCGATACTACTTCTGCTTCCAAACATTTTACCTTCAGGCCAGTCTATGAACACTTCTAGGATTCCTGGATGGCTGAGATTCTCCTTTCAATTGTCTGGCTCATCTCTGTTGTGGGTGCCATCTCATCACAGCATTAGAGTAAGGCCTTTGGCTTTCAGATGCTCTCTCTCATTTTGATTTATTAGCTCAAATTCTAATTATATTCTATTATATTGTATTTTAGTGTGTTATCTAGCTTTCCGATATCTTATTTAGTAAATTAGTTTGTTTCTCCACTGTTTTGATTTTAGGCCCATCTCTCTCTACCCTTTTTCCCTTTTTTCCCCTTTCCCTTTCCTGGGGCTTGGATTCATGGGTTCCCCCACACTGCTAGTCATGGAACTGGGCCGAACCAGCCCACAAACCATTGACAATAGGAAATAATATTTTAATACTAGTTGTATTCCAGAAGTGTTGTAGTGATGTCTTCCAGTTAATAGGAATTACAAATATGGTAGATGTGAGAATTTATGCTGTACTTGCTACTTCAGCAACTTTACACATACAAAAATCTGTAAATCAGGGCTTAAATCTTCCCATGGTTCTCCATAAGATAATGTTTATGATTGCACCAGCTCAAAATGATTATAAAATTATTCTGCTGTGTAGCAGCTTTCAGTTGGTTATGTTTTCAGGATGAGGCACTCTGCTTTGACTTTACCATCTCTGTTCTATGTCTACCTGACTTGAGCAATCCTCTAAAAATAGTTTTAAAGGCCAGGTCCCTGCTTATTTTTTACTTGCAGACATTCTGAATTTAATCTACAAGCAGGATGATCAGAAGTACTCTTTGCTGTTGAGGAGTTGATGTGAAGATCCTTCTAGAAGTGTAGCCCAGTGATGTTGGATGGATGGTGTCTCCATGATGGCAGGCAGGGTGTTTGGAGCCTGCCAAGTCAGACTCAAGTGCTAGAGCTATAATGCATACACTTACAGAACACTGTGTACCACCATAATTATTTTCTGGGGTACAAGCTGGAATATCTAAGATGTAGTTCAGGAAGTTTTCTAACAGGTTCATAGTATATGAAAAGCATTAATTTGGCAACAGATTCATAACTAAGAGTGCTCTTGTAAAACAGGAAAGATGTACTTACTATTGTTGATAATAACATTTGAGAGCTATTTTGAGGTCATTAATCTAAAATGACAGCAGTACTCCATGTGCTTTCATAAATTGACTTGGCTACAGTCCTTCTTTTTTCACTAGAAATATTTATGGTAATCCATGTATTGGTCACAGCTGTTAAAGTCATCCAATGGATACCTGGTACATTTTTATGGAATACCTGGACAGCGGATCTTCTTGGAGAAGTCCATTGCATTTGGAGTGATTTTTTTCTTTCAAAATGTAATAATGATGATGTTTTGTGTGTTTGAAAGTTATTCTGTGTCTGGCTATGTGTAAATATGTTATTATCTCTATCAAAATTGCTGTAATCAAAGAATGATAATTTTAGATAACATTTTTTTAATTTAAAATGTAGAATTTCTTCAAGGCCCAAGGAAATCTTAATGATTAGTTTATTTTCTTACCAACATAGCTCTGCAGAATACTCAGCTATAAAGTACTAGAAAGCTTTCAGTTTCTGTGGCCACGTGACTGTGCTCTTTCTCTTCACATATTTAATAATACAGATCTCTTGAGGAATAGTATGTAAATTCTAAAAATATCTCTGTGGCCTTTTAGCTGTGGGTTTTGGTGAGAGTTTGAGGATTTTTGTGAAGCTGTGTCTTTGGTTATTTGAACACTATTGTTTCCTACTCAACTGTTCTGGACTGCAAACGGCTTGGTTTTAAACACTAATCTGGTACCAACTGATTTCCCCTTGATATCACTGTTTCTTTGAAATTGCAGAAAACAAAATTTTAATATCATGTTTGAATCCAGATTTAAACAGATCAAAATAGATTACAAAATTAATGAGACAGATACCTTTCTTAACATTTCACGTCATCACATACAGATAGCAACAAATGGAATCCACATGGGAAGACATAATTTCAGACAAAAGGACAGGGCCTCTGTTAATGATTGGATATCACATTTTGACAAATGGGACATCTTCTTCATAGTTTACCCTTAAATTTGTACTGTAGATTTGAGGCAAAGTCCCGTCTATAGGTCCTGCACATCTCAAGCCATTGCTATGCTGTAATGATTCATTGATTTCATTTCCATCAAGAACTCCCTCAAAATACTTTCATCAAAATGGATGGGTTGACCAAAAAGAAAACAAAAGAAAAAAGGTGTGATTACTATTAAAGACAATCTAGTTCGCATGTCTATTTTCCTTGCTAAAGATACTTGTGATCTTTAGATTTTGGAAAATAGAATTCAAAGATTGACTGCTCTTGAAAACTAAATATCTTATTTTAAAAGCTAATCTAAAATTGGTGATATTTAACATAGGTACACAGTTCATGCTTTTTTCCCCATACAGAATAAATGCAACTAAGAAAAAGCACTAATCATAGGTATGTTTTGGTTGTCCTATACAGTTCTTCTAATTCTGACATTTTTGTCTTTTGTTTCTCAAGACCTAGAGGACATACATTTAAATAAACAATTCATATTCATTCATTCTGAAAGTGTTTTCATCACATCAGCAATATAATATTTGTGAAAATTGTGTTCATTGGCTAGATTTCCTTCCCAGACAGAATTGAAGCATGACATATCAGATGCTGACTATCAAATGAAGTCTTAAATTGGGAGCAAAAATTTACATATTCTCAAGATGTATTTTGCCATTTCTGTAATTATAAAGAAACAGAAAACAATCTCTTATTGTGATGCCTACTGGAAAAAAAAAAAAAAAAAGCAATGGATAAATTGCATATTATGCAGTAATAACTGTTTTTATTTGTGAGTGTGTTTATAACAAAATCCCAGACTTGCTCAAATCATCTTCAAATTTTTGTCACTTCTGTAGGAATTGAATTGGGCTTCTAAAAAGCAATATGCCTTTCAGTTATTTGGAATCATTAGTGAGGTACAGAGTTACAATCATAAAAATGATAGCCAGATGGTGCAGTTATACCTAAGAATCATTTTTGTTGCTGCAACTACTGTTGCCCAGGAAGAGAGGCAGCAAATACTGTATTAAGGTGGGTGAGAAGGAAGCAGGGACTTTAGATAAGGAAAAAAAAAGCATAAGGAAAGTGGCAAAGACAGATGAGCTTTAGATGATGAGCTTGATAGAGCTCTGTACATTGTACTGTCTACAGTTGTATGGTTTTTCTTAAAATTCAATTATTTTTCTCTGAGTTTGATCATATAGTTTTTAAGAGTATATTTCCTATGTTTTTAATCAGTATTGAGAAAGAATAACCAATTATTTTGATTAGATTTATGAAAGATACCAAGTTTGGAGAATAAAGCAAATCTATTTGAGTATATGTTTGGAACCAGAATTTAATTCAACAATTTGAATAAAGAGTCCAAAAACTATAGGGCCATAATAAATAGGTGCATGCACAGGGTACTACATTTAGCAGAGAATAATCAACTTCATGAAAGAAAATGTTTTTGCAGTAGTTCTGGAAAAAAGACCTGGAATTTATGGCTCACAATGATATCACAATCTTGATATGGATGAATTTTATGCTGTTGTTAAAAAGGCAAATAGCAAACTGTTTTGGATAATCATGTGTATATTACTTGCAGGATTTGATCCTTTGGCTGTTTGCAGGTGTTACTGGCTACTCCTAATGTTGAAAATGTGATTTTTAGGAACTATTTGTCTTACAGAATTTCCACAGAAGGAGAATGACAATAAGCGAAAGTGTGGGAAACATGCCCTGGGGGAAAAGGTTGTACAAACTAGTCCAGCAAAACACTTAATTCCATTAAAAATAGACTGAAAGTACAGTCACATGAAATATCACTCAACACAGCTGTTTATATTTGACACAGGACACATCCGTTATGGCCCACCTACCCCCTGCCCAGTAGTCTGTATCTGCCCAGCCTATTCCCCACAGTCCAAATCCTCAAGCAGCTTTTAGAGAGCTGCCATATTTGGAAGTAAACACCCTGCCACAAAACAAACAAACAACAACCAAAAAACCCTGCCTTCCTCGTTTGTGTCACAGAAAATACATTTTTCTGTTGCTGTCAGCAAAACAAAACAAAACAAAATAAAATAAATATATATTTCATGGGGGCAAATTTTGAAAGCAGACACATGCAGCCTGAATCACCCTCTAAGAAATGGTAAATGAGTTTCTGTACGCACCTGAACAAGTCTGAACACACAGGAAGAGACAAACGTACAAATAGGTCATTTTCATATGAATGTCTAGCCTGTCGCAAGCCTGAATGCCTTGCTAGTTGACACTGCTTAGATATGGTTCCTAGGATTACAGATTTTAAAGATAATCTAAGTAAAAAGTTAAACAAAACTTAGAAAAGAACCTCTTGTGATGCAAGGAGTAAATTGAGGTTAGTCTGCAGGAATGAAAGATGCCTGAACTTGTCATGTTGCTACCAGTCAGACTTTCATCCACACTATAGGTGTTGACTCCAGCTAAAAGCTCTGTATGACAGCAGTGGTGGGTACTCATTGAATGAGAAGGCTGAAGAAGTAGTTTCTCTTTGAAAAATCAGAAGTAGGCATTTTTGCAGGCTGTTTTAAAACGTTTTGTTTATCACAAATTTAACTTGTAACCTCAGTTGCTAGCCTTTACACGTTAGCAGTGACTTCCTTCAACAGTAGTTTAAATGGCTTCTTCCATGAAATAAATATAAGTAGCCATTGCTCTATTAAAGCTCTTTGCTAATTGTATGAACAATTTACACTAAATTGACATATGGGAAAATACCCTTTCCAGCCCCTTAAAAAATGTATATCCCACAAATAAAATCAATTCAAAAATTAATTTCTATGTTAAAAATACATGAAATACAGCTGTTAAATCTTTGAACTGCATACTAGAGTGAAATAAGGAACAACATTTGTTGAATCTTAATGCTGTACAAAGTGCTGCAAGTACCAGTCATGCTGATCCACTAAGTATAATCTGACTCTTCTAACAGAGTGAAATTTGTGTCTGTGCAGATGGCTCCCACATGGCCCATGCCTCATTTAAAGCCCTCTTAATCTTCCTTTTGAGAATTCAAGTTGGATTTATGCAGCATGTAGTCCTTGTAGTGACCCTCTGCCTAGAGTGGATTTTATTCTGTGCTGCCATTTTATTTATATTGCCACTTTAAGCAGCAGTGTGTTACCAAACTGAGCCCATATCCCAGCATAAATCAGTTCATTAGACTCCCTTCCAAGCTGTGAATACTGTTAGCTTTACCTTGTTCTTCTTCCTTTTCCGTCGGAATCGCAGGAGTTCTTTATGCTGCCTTGACACAAAATTTACAGCTGCATATTCCAAAAGTGCAGAAAATACAAAGAGCAGACACACAGCCATCCAGATGTCAATTGCTTTGACATATGACACCTGAGAAGAAAATAGAACAGAAGACTAAATATTTTCAAAGCACAGATGTAAAGTTTAGCATTCCGTGTCAGGAAGAAGCTCATTAATATCTCCACATTCTAGCACTCTTTTGTGAAACAAATTTTCACATGAAA
This sequence comes from Bambusicola thoracicus, assembly GCA_002909625.1. Lineage (NCBI taxonomy): Eukaryota > Metazoa > Chordata > Aves > Galliformes > Phasianidae > Bambusicola > Bambusicola thoracicus. The sequence goes on along the minus strand of PPHD01005363.1, from coordinate 4,117 downwards.
GTTCAACAATAAGAGAGAAAACAGTGGAATACTTAGATTTTAATGATTATTTTTTAAGTGCCACTTTCACAAACGTGTTTACTATTTTTCTCCCTAACAGTTTCTCTTAATGTCCTGTATATTTTATCATAAACTAAATGATCCACAAGGATCACATGCTCTTCCTCCATTTCTCCCAGTGAGATCTGTGAATGATGCAAGAATTACTCTGTTATACTTATTTAAAGTTCTCAGACTAGAAATTAGGTGAAAGAAGTGAGATGCAAAATTCTGATATATTCGTTTTTTCTGCTAATACAGGCAGAGTAAATTAAAGATATAGACTTAAATTCAGTAGAAGTACTGAAAACAAGTTACAGAACTGATGAACTCACTGAAGTCCTTCATTGCCAGCTCAGCTGCAGGACATAATCTGGACTGGGAATATGGAACCTTCTCTGCATAGAGATTTACAAGAGTTTTATCATTTAAGACAGCAGAGCTAGCATCAGGCCTCAAGAATGTGACAAATACATCTGCATATCCCTTCAGTAACCCCTTATGTTCTTGCTTTTCAGAGTTTTTACAGTATTTCAGTTTCACATCTGTCGATGCTACACTCAGGCATATTCATATCCATACACATGAGGTGCAAAGCGCATTTACTTCTGCTAGGGTTTTTCACTTTACCTAGAAAAATGTAATCAGCAAACTTAAAAAATCCATCTTAAAACTAATGCAGAAGTGGAATTTGTTTTTATTGTGTACATTTTTTCCCCACTAACTGCAATGAAAATGGTCAAGGAATAACAACTGAAAGGAAAAACACTCTTTAAAGCAATTCCCTTTAGAAATTCAGTCATATTTGGTAGCACATTACTAGATATTGGGACCAGAAAAGGACAAGCTAGCTAACTGATATCAAGCAGCACTCATTTGGTACAGAAAAACATTGTTTTCATCACTTGCTGGGGTTTATGTTCTTTACCGTGCAGTTGGATAAATATTTCAAAACTATTTATCTTCTTCAGAATAGTAAATGTTAATAATTAAAACGTTTAAGATTGACTTAAGGAATTTATTTGCCACATAATGTTTTTATTTTGTATTAATGCAGTACACACAGAGGAAATTCCACCTACCTTTGGAAGTGATGCTCGTGAGCCTGAGCTTTGTGTTGTCATGGTCAGTACAGTTGTTATGCCTAAAGCCACTCTGGCTGGAGCTGCATCCATATTGATCCAAAATGACACCCAGGAGAGAATCACTATCAAAAGACTTGGTATGTACATCTGGATGAGATAGTAACCCATCTGTCTCTCGAGGTGAAATCGGACTTCAATACATGTAAACTTTCCTTTTTATAACAAAGAATAAATATTCAATAGAAATATATCGTTATCTAAAGAGTGTATACTGCATCAAATATATTTCTTCTCTAATGAACGGCGAGCACTTTAATTCCCCTTCTGTGACATTTAATATGTACATTATGCCATTACAAAAGGATTAACTGTGGGAAAGTGGTCTGAAAAACTGCTAATTTAAGAATGCAATAAGCTCTGGAACACTTATTTCCTTGTGATGAATAATTGTGATGTAGCAAAGTTACTCTGTGTGATCGCTTTTGTTATCCCACTTAATGTATTGGCTACAAAGAAAAAGCTTGTACTCCCTTTATGTTTTGGTTTGATTTTTTGCTTAAATAATTTCTTTTTTATTGCAGTGTATTGGAAGAAAATGTAGTGACAACAGTGCAGGTGCTAGGTCATCAACAAGAGATCCCTTTACCTCCATTCAAATTGTTTCAACTTAGAAGACTTGCAAGTGGGCTACTTCAGGAAACTGATAGAGTGGCCTGATTTTTCTGAATACTGAGCATTAAGCAACTTCTACTGATTTAACTGAACTAGAAGAAAAAAATCCAGTCTGCTCATAGAAGTGCGACAACATGCACGACCAGGGTTTTCTCTGATCTGGATATTTTACTCTGTAAATTGTAGTTTTTTTTTCAGAGATCGTGACCTGATCTCACTATATTTTCTAATTCTACCCAAAAGTTACATTAGTCAGACATAAATGGTGCTGAAGGCAATGCTATTACTATAAATACTGTATATGTGAAAGAGTTTATCATTGCAAGAAATATATATTTGAGAGATTTCTTACTTATTTGAATAAGAGCATTTCTTAATTCCAAATTTAACGCGGAAAGACATTTAGTTATTTGTTTCTTAACTGATATGACGGTTTTCTTTTTTGTTATGCTTTAGAGTCGTTTTTGATAGCATTCTTCTAATCCAGCTTTATCTGCCAAAATGCTGTTTTATAAGAAATGGTTCCATTAACAGTGCTTTAATATTTATCATACTAATGACATTTATGTATCAGATTTATGAATGATTCAAAGAATAAACTTGTTCTTTACTTGGTATACTATATGTTGTGCTCTAATATTAGGCATACAGAAATGAATACTAAATAAAGTCAAACTGAAATGCTTTAATTCCAAGCATAATTAGTGCTTGGAATTATATTCTGAACTTTATTGTTTTTGTAGTATTTCTTTTAACAGGCCCCTAGTTATTTCTACAGTGCTATAGTAAATTCCATTGCGTGAAACCTTTATTCTGCCAAAGAACACTCACACACACACACACACACACAAAATCAACAACCTATCATATTTACAAAGGTGATAGTTATAAAATTCTGTTAAATGCACAAGTTGTAAATTTCTTTAACTCTACTGAATGTGTGACTTAATATTCCTGACTTCATGTTAGGCCCAGTGAGTTTCTGCATCTACCAGTCCATGTTAGAAGCTGATGGAATTACACTGCCATTGGGATTTCCCCCTCAGCTGTAGACTGCTTCTCAGTGAAGACTGCTGTGTTCCTCCTCTCCTCTGTTCCCATATAGTGCTGAAGAATTAACATAATAGGAAGGAACTTCGCAGGGAGACAGGTGGCTACCCAAATAGAAACCCTTGTTTCTGCACAGATTACTAGGCTTTCTCATCCATGGGAGACATCAGAGGAAAAAGCCAGCAGACAGAAGTCAGTCTCAGCAGAGGCCATTTGCAGCAGTTCTTGGTCTAAGCATGGAAAGGGTATTGTTAGTTTTTGCCCTTCCTGGCTGGAATCAGAACCACCTGCATAAACTTGGCTGATGAAGCAGAATAAAAATACAACATTTGCACTAGCAGATGTGAGCTTCAGCTAGGAGGCAGCCAGCAGAGACTGTGCTGTTTTTTCCTAGCTGAAGCCATCATCCAGCTGTGAGCTACTGTTCTTTTCCTGTAGTCCATTTCAAATTCAGTCACGTTAGCTGTGGTTTATTGTTTGCTGGGTGCTTGGAGGGATCAGAAGAGACACACTCATGCAGTGATCTCAGCCTGGGAAAGAGAGACCATCGACTAAGAGCACTGCACAAATAATTCATTCTCAGTACACTAGAGGTGAGCACTAGTTCAAGATATAAAATATCAAACACATATGTCAGATGTTGTATGTAGATGAACTAAGGCCTAACATCCAGCCAGTTGAAGGGCCAGAATTTTGCTAGCTGTGAATATTTGCTAACATAATTCTGGGCCAATTCAACTGTTATCATGGTCCTCTCTTCCAGCACTACAATTTCTCCTTTGAAAAAAAGCTAGAGGCTCAGATTTAACATAAGAAGCTTCAAGTTAAGTAGTTTCACAGGGAGATTTTTAAAAATTTCTTTCTATTCTACAGAATGTCTCTCAAAAGCTTTCTATCCTTTGTTGCACCTAAACTTAAATGGGAAATTGATATTTGGTCACATAAAATGAATTATATGGGAGTTTCTCGTGGAGTATTCTAAAGGAGTATCTGTCTACAGGATATGTGTTCAATCTTCTAGCTTTTTGTTGTTGTTACGTTCTCTTATGTGTTATTAAAAAATATTTTAAAAAAGATGTTTTGCTACCTATACGCATTAATTATATTATATATTTTATATGTGGCTCAAGACAATTCCTGTTCATTCAGTGTAGCTGAGGCAAGCCAAAAGGTTAGAGACTCATGGTCATGGCTCATAGGTTATGAAGAAAAAGTTATAAGCTCAAAAATACTGAAAAAATACAATTTCTGTCTGTATGGGAACTGTTGAA
>PPHD01005362.1:0-26551 GCA_002909625.1 Bambusicola thoracicus | reverse complement strand
GGCCAAAGAAAACTGAAAATGCTTGCTCAGGTATGTGCACTGATGTAATTCATACATTACTGCTCATTAGTACAAGTGAACAATCCAGAACCACTGAAACACAGTTCTTATGTAGGGAAACAAGGTTGAAGAGTCTTCTGATACCAAGTTATCGAGCATCAAAATCATGAGTTGGACATTCAGAGGATGGCCTGACTTTTGTGTGAGCTGATCTGGAGGATGGGCAAGCTTCTGGGTATCACACTGATAACTCTGGCTTTAGAATTACCACAGCCTGTGCAAGGCAGCCTGAAGTGCGCGGGACAATCTTACCTTACCTCTCAGTAGGCTTTCAGAGGAAGAGGGTCTCTGTCTGATCAATTAACCCTTCAAGAATAAAAGTAAATCTTGCAAAGCCTCTAGCTTCTGCAAGCTCTCTGAGCATACGTTATCCCACATTTCTTGCTTGTTTGCTGGCTGAAATGATTTTCTACTACTGTTATACTCAGCATTCCTGACAGCTGGGTTGCCACCACATATACTGGATTCTTTAGCTCTATGGCTTCCAACAGAAAGGACAAGACCTCAGAATATCTTGACATTGAAATGAAAGTAAGTTGTATGACTGGCAAAGGTTTGAAACTGTTTTTAGCTTCAACACGCCAACTGGTCTCCATGGTGACCAAATACTCCATGTTTTTGGGTTACTGCAATTCACTCCCTAGGCAAGGAGCTACCTCAACAGTCACCTGCCACAGCAGTACCTTGAGACAAAAGTTCCTGAAAGGGGCAGAAAGCTGCAAAATTAAACAGTATACACCTGATTCTTGCTCCCTAGCACTGATTGGGTGCTGGAGCATCAGTAACAGCTGGACAGATAATCTGTGCCCAAGAGTGAGGACATCAGTGGTAGAGGGTGGACTTCAATGGCAGAACCAGGAGGAAGAAGTGAGCCCTCTGGTTACAGACTCAGTATATGCCCAGGATGATATGACAACCAAAGTATCAAGGGCATCAAATGCAGCTTAAGAGTACCAGTTGAAAGCCATGTGTTGAGGGGATTTGCAGTAATGGATCCTAAGGAACTGTACGGTGCCTTTCAAACAGTTCAACAAACAGTTGAGCTCATAGTCTATAGGAGATGGTGAAGGAATCATGTATTGCAGTTTTCCTCAGACATTTGCCCAAACAGAGCATAAGGTTGACTGGAAGGGCTGGTGCTGATGGCACTGGGCTTACTGGCTAAAGAACTGTCCTATAGAGGATGAGAACACAGGAACAGCAGTGTGGCTTCAGACCAAAAGTCCATCGAGCCCATGATCTTAGCCAACAATGGATTCCTGACGAAGAGCGTAAGAACAGGACAAGCACGTAGGGCTGCTCCTCAGAACACTCTCCAAGCCTTCTGCAAGCTGCATTTTGTAGACTTTCCTGAGGCAAAACTGATAGTTGTTATTTACTATTTAATAGCCATTGATGGAATCTTCACCCATCTGTTAGTGCCAGATGGTTCTGAACTTCTGTAGACTATTAGTATCCAAAAGCAGTTCCTGCAACAAGGATTTGCACAGGTGTACAAAGCAGCACTTTTTGTTCCTTTTGAACCCATCCAAGGAGCTTCACATGATGCCACATTGCTTTCCTACTGAAAGAGACTAAGAGTCAACCCCTATTCATGACTGTAGATCTTCTTCGTATCACCCTTAGGCTGCCTCTTTTCCAGCCAGAAGAGCATCAGTCCAGTTAGTTGCTCCTTGCATGAAACACATCCAACACTGCTACAACATTTCAGTGGTGTGATGAACAGAACCCCACACACCATTCCACATGTGGCTGTATCATGGATCTATACAGGAGTGTGAAGTTGTTCTCTCTTTTGTTCCCTTCTCATTTCATTCCCCACATTATCTTCTTGACAACCACCAAGTACAATGCTGACACTTGCATGGAACAATCTATTAAATTAACACTTTGAACCCAGCACCTTAATGCAGAGTGATGATTGCTTTCCTGTGTGCACCTTCTTACAGTCTCAGTGGGTCTTTTGCAACACCTCCTAGCTGGTCCTTACCTTCATTACTTCAAACAAGTCCATGGATTGGAAAGCTCTAAAACATTACCAAGCACTCAACTTCCATCAGCTTTTTCCATCTGCTTCCCATCTTCTATGGGAAGCTATTCTATATTCTGTGATTCTATGATTTCAGGTTTTGGACTAAAGTTTTGGATGAGAAGCTTTCTGTTATTATTTTTTAAACAGATCCACCTATTAATTTCCATAACAACCATGTTCTGGACTGTCACTCATCTTCTCATAATCATTTAGTCAGTACTCTTCTTATTCCACGTCTTAGTTTCCTTTGTTGAGGGCATTTGGGGAACTCAGCTGGACCTTCTGTTCCCTCATTATCCTCTGCATTACAGTTCCTGACAACTCATTCCATATGGATTTTACAGCACGCTGGTCAGGATGGAGCCTGTAGAAAAGCTGGTATCACATCAGCCCCCTTCCAGTGGTTTTAAATATGAGTTCATTAACATAGTTAATAGTTCAACTATTTCATTTTCCACAACTCCTGGGTGAATACCTCCTGATCCCAGTGACTGATAACGCTAATTTTTGTCTATCTACATCATTATCTCATCCACAGACATTTCGGCTCGAGACAGATGAAAGCACAAAAAGAATCGCATTCATTTTTCTGCAGCCCTGAGCGCATCTTTTATACTTCAGCATAGGTCCTACAGATGGTCTGGCAAGCTTTATGCCTCTGATGTGACTGAAGAGAATCTATTATTAGTCATCCTATCATTTGCAAATAATTTCTGTTCTCCTAAAACTCTTTTCACTATGTTTTACATATTTTTAGCTTGTTAGAAGTTAGAACAACCCTTTCTCTTTTACTCATTCTCTTTTTCCTTTTCAGGGTGCTTTCATATACCTTCTTACCCTTATGCTTAGGTACAGCAGATCTCGTTTTATCATTTTTCAGGTATTTCTTGAGAGGTGCATTTGATCATAACTCCTTCCTACTGCAGCGCCCTAAATATCTTCAAGTCAGCTGCCAGGATGTAACCCTTAGCTGCCTTCCTAGAGTCTTCTTAACAAGCTCACTCAATCTTATGTAGCTCTCCTTTCTGAACTAAAATCCAGCTGGGGAAGACATATTGGCTTCTCTCGCCACCTTTGCAGGAACCAAATATGTTTGCAGTTTTATGTACTGGTAGCGGTGAGGAAGGCCACATACAGAGAAATAACAAAAATGTTGTTTCTGAGCAAAAAGGGAGATGAAAACATTAGGAAGAAAGATAAAAACAAATCCAGAAAGCAGATGGGTAGAAAAAACAGCTGAGTGGAACTACATGAACTGGGATGGCTTTAAGCTTGTGGGCTTGTATGAATGAGAACGGGTGAAAGAGAAAGCAATAGGGAGGAGATACCAATCTGTGGGAATAGGGCAATATTCGGACAGACACCTCTGGTGCTGATATTCATGAACATACTTGAACCCATAACACAGAATGAAAGAGCAACCAAGGTACAGCATGGCAAGTGGAAGAGAGGAAACTCTTTTTCATCTCTTAAGGAATCTTTCCTCAGCCTGGAGCTATTCTACTCTACTACGGGACTTCAAGGAACTTGCAAGGAGAACTGCCTCATGTCTGCAGGAGCACTAGACAGCTCTTCATCTCCCACACCCAAATCCAACCTTTCTCTCCTACTTTCTGCAGTGATGCACAAACAAACCTAAACAAATGCACCCAGCTGAATAAAGATCCCATGGAACAACAGATGCTGAAATGCTTTGGAAGTAGGCAGTCTAAGTTCTATTTATTGATGTCATTTTGAACTAGAATTCACATACCTATTGGCAACGCCATAGTGGGTTTAATCCCTCATATGTTTTATTTGCATTGTAAATTAAGAGATCATAACTGAGCTTTATAGAAAAAAACAGAAGAAATGTTTATTTCACAGAGTTTATGGCCAAATAAGTAATTTAACTACCTGGACAGAATGCATGTATATGACACTTCTGCAGCTGTCCTGACACTGAGCACCGTGTAACCTACCCAGAGATCAAATTGCTGAACAAAAGAGAAACCACGGGGCCACTAATGCCCTTAAGTAGCCCCTTTAGGGCCAGGGTGAGAAGGCACAGGATCTGCTCGGATGACTCATGTCTCAAAATGGAAGAGAAGATGGTACGCACCCAAAGTTTCTGATAATTTGAGTGGGGTGGCAGTGTGGAGAAATGGACTCCCACCCCAAATCTGGCAATCTGCTCCATCCTGTGCTTGGGAGTGCTGCGTACAGCCAAAGCATTTGTAAAATGATATTCTCCCTACTACCTTGAATGCTGACAGCATGTTGTAGCGTCTTGTTTTTAGGCAAAGCCAATCCCTGATGCTCCCAGAATGGTGAAAGTGTCCCAGAACTGTTCTTGGCCAACTCTGCATGGAGGGAGAGAGAAAAGTTCCCTCCTGACCCACGCAGGCACCATGTGAGGAGCTCTGAAGCATGGGATGTGATTACAGCTCCTCCGTGCAGACAGAAAGCGTCATGGGCGAATGAAAGGCTGCACAACACTTTTTTTTTGCTCTCTGCAGGCTGTGAAATACGGGAAAAACAAACAGATATTTTCAAAAACTGATGGAGCTCCAAGAAAGAACAGATCACCAAAAGCATGCCGGCTGCTTGCACTGCACAGCCAGTCCTCCTGTCTATGTCTAATCTCTTTTTTGAGGCTTTAGAATTGAGGGAAAACCGAAATTTCCCCTGGTAACTTACTATAACCATTAACTATATGTAGGTTGTTTGAAGGTAATGCCTCCTGCTTACTTCCACGGAAACAACAGATACAAAAAGCACAATAACACTATTTGATAGAGCAAATTCTCAGCTACAAATCGCTGTTTTTCAGCACAGCCACCACCATTAGCTGTAAATTTCCACCAGAGATGCCATGCTTGTCAGAATCTGCACCAGTGGAGGTGACCCCCATTGCACAGCTGCTATGACAGTGTTGTTGTTAGGAAAATGTTGCCCACACAGTCCTTCTTTCATTGTCCTGAACAAACGGAAGGCAAAAGGTGCCAACTCTGGACTACACAGCGAGTATGGTAGGGCAGACCAGACAAGATTGGCAACGTGCTCTGTGGTCTTCAGACTGGTTTGAGGCCTGGTGTTATCGTGTTGCCTTCTTCTCTGCCCTGACTCTGGAAGTTCAAGCCTTCCCTTAGTCGGCATTGTGGTGCAGCAGTCAGAGTTGATGGTTTGTCTGGGCCGCAGGAATCCAAAAGGATCTCCCCTTTCCTATCCCAGAAGACAGACTCATGCCTTTATCCACTGAGGGCTACGTCTTCAGCTTTTTCTGTGATGGGGAATTCATGTCATCAGTCCATGGAGGGCTGTTTTGACTCCAGCTCGTAGTGATGACACTCCGTCTCATCACTGGTAACCATATGATCCAGGAAACTGTTACCTTTGGCCTCGTATTGGTCTGACAGATCCTGACAAACCTGCCTACAGTGCTCTGTTTCTGTGTGAGTATTGTGGGACCCACCTGGTGCAAACTTTGTGACATTCTAATGTTGCTACCACTGTTTCTGACGCACTGAAGCCAATGTTCAGCTCTGTACACAGCTCCCCGATCATCACCCGTCAATGTGTGCAGATGAGCACACATTCATTTTGTGATGTGGCAGCTGTGCACGGTCATCCAGAACGTGAGTCGCCTTTCATGGCACTGCCACCACTGCTGAAACGCTCCACCCACCCCTCACTGTGCTCACACCCACCGGTTGGTCTCCATCAACTCAGCAAGCGTCAATGAATGTCAATGGGTACCATTTCTTCTGCATGGTGGAATACATTGCACATCTTTGCTTCCATGTCAGACTGCCTCTCTGCTACCATCTGTCACACGGCAACAAAATGTAGTGGAATATTGGTGGGAAGTTTCAGCCCCTGCTGCCGTACCACCAACATCCGCCTCCGACATCATGGGACAACACAGTAAAACAGGAGGAACTACTTTCGGAGCAGTCCTTGTACTTAGGGTGAGAAATCTACCTGCTTTATCTAAGAATTTTGAGATAACCGTCCGTGCAACACCTGTACTTTATCCATCGTTTTCAGCTACCAGATCAGCCTCTGCCATTGCTAAGCTGCTCTCACTCTTCCCTTATAGGCAACCCTACACAGAAACAGATAAATGGACACGCACGAACAGCAATCACCATTTTGCAATTTGAAAAAGATGACGATAGTTGAGTTCCTTAAGCAGCACATTCTGCAGTTGGGATCACTTCTATGGCTCCTCCTTGAGCTTTTCCAACCCATCTTAACCACATCCTTTACACTTGGGTACCAGAACCAGGTAAAGCATCCTGCAGTGGATACTGCTGAAACTGAATACACAAAGAGGATCGCTTCTATCAGTGCTTAGCATTTGCTTATTACTGCCTCCAAATAAAGCATTAAAAGGGGAAAGTCAGCATAGGACTCATGTCTTTTCATCACTAACAGTCACAGCTATTTTGAAAGCAAGAGCTTGAGGCAACAGCTGTGGGCGCCCCTATTCATTGCAGGGGTGCTGACCTCTAAAGGTCCCTTGCAACTCAAACCTTCCTAGGATTGTTCTGATATCAAGTCCTGTAAAAAAAAAAAAATCAAAACAAATCCTATACTGAGATGGATTCCACATTATCTGTGGGGCTGCTTAATCTGGCAAGAAGATGACCGATGAAATACGTGACGCAGAGAAGGATGCAAAGTAACAGAGCCCAACCTGCTCAAGAGTGCTACGTATCCCCATGCGTATCACCATGAGCTGATGCTCGGCTTACAAACCCACCTTGCTTACAAACCCCCATTTTGTATTTGATTCCTGCCAATGCCCCCTATGTGGGCTATATGATCCTGAAGACAGCCGAACCTGAAGTTCAAACTCCATCACAGGTTTTCCACTGTACTCATTTAATACTTAAAATTTTCTTGGTTTTGGATGAAATAAGACTTTGGGGGAAAGCCCACAGAAAGCTTTGATGTGTTTCTGAGAGCACTACACAGTGAAAAATATGGAGATTCGATGCATAAAAATGTATGTCCCAATGTGTGTTTAAAAGAAATCCCAACAGAACAGAGCTCTCTTTGCTGATGCAAGGCTTGCAGGGCCTGCATTGCCTGAATCATTCTGAAAGCTTCCACTGAAAACAAATTCACGTGCAATTCAGAATGGCCATTCATTGCCTGCATGCGACGCCCACCCAACAGTAAGCACCATGGAGGCTCAGAAGGGAAAGAAATTCTCCCCTGTAGCCCCAGCCCCATTGCCAGCTTATCTCTGGGAAATGTGCACTTGCTGCTGGGAGCCCTTCCAGGACGAGGTGCATGGCCAGGAGTCCTCCAGGGCTGCCCCCCTGCCCTGCCCACACTGCCTGTGCTCTCAAGGAAGCGCGGAAGGCCAAACGCTGCCCCTAAGCTCAGCTCTGCAGGTGGATTGCAATGGTTCACCTTTCAGGTACCCTTCAACTACGCCAATGTCAATGACTTACACTATACCAACCTATACTATAGTGTACAACCCTGTACTAATACTATATGCCCACATTTCAAATGATCCATTTGGCCCAAATAGTTTCTTGACCACTGTCACAGAATCACAGCATCACCAAGGCTGGAAAAGACCTCCAAGATCACCCAGTGCAATCGCCCAATGCACTTTTCCTTGGGCAAGAACTGCCTTTTTAATTGAAGGCTTTGTCCCTTTCCTAAGACTACTTTTACCTTCTTGAGCCGTACCTATGTCCCACCCAAAGGCATTTCTCTTAAGCCATTCTGTCAGTTTCACTTCACTGCAGTTCCAGTTGTGAGAGTTGGTGGCATAGTTCTACTTTTGGGTACTCAGACAATGAATTTTTTCATGCCGCAGTCAATAGAAGTGGCTCAGTTATTGTAGCTTTGAGTTAGTTCTTGTGCATTACTTAATGCTAAGTCAAGAATATCCTTCTGTGTACTCTAGTACTGGCTGTTCCAAGAGGCAGAGATTGCCTCTTTGAACTCACTCTTTTTGTGCGATCTGACCAGCTTATTCACAGGTAATTTAAGTCCCCATTATCATTTGGTTAGACTTTCCCACTTCTTTGATCTCTGTCAACATTATGCACTTAACATCCTTCTGTTGATCCAGGAGCTGGTAGTATATAAAGACTACTAATATATTTACCTTCTTATGGGCTGGGAGTGTAACCCTCTACAAGCAGCTAAGTAAGCCATTGTAATTCCCCAACAGCACTGTGCATTGAAACATAGGAAACGCTCTCCACTTCTGGGATGGTCACGTTGGATTCACCCTACCAGTCTGTAACTTCAGGGTCACTTACATGGTTAATTATCACCACTGTTAAAAATGCACCACGCTGCTTGCAGGACTGTGACCATGTATGACATTCAGCTTTTCAGCTGCGTACAACACCTTAAAAAAAAGGATGATTTAGGATCACCTCGTTTGTTCCACCCCAAATAGAAGACTAGATCATTGGTTTTTAATGATTTACTTCTTTGGCGGGAGAGAAAAGAGGAAAATCCATGCCCTGAGCCTCTGGGGAGCCCGTTCTGTGCTGTCAAGCCTTTTTCTGCAATCATAAGCCAAAACAATGTGCTCAGCAGGTAAATGGAAGTTGGCTTTCTCATGCAATCACCCAATTATGTAACTGCTAAGCCTGTCGGGAAAGGAAACAAAGTATTGGGAGACTTGTGATAAAGCAGGACTTCTGCTATCTGACTTCTTCCCTGCATGCAGGCACGTGAGGCGATTGATCACAGGGTTGCCTTCCCTGCAGTGAGCACAGCACTTTATTTACCTCTTCTCAAATGTTATTTTTTTGGGGCTTTTTTCAACATTTTAATGCTATTTCCAAAACATCAGCAGCAGAACTAGAAAGAGCTCCAGCACCGGAGCAGTTTGCAGCCCTGCCTGTGGCACCATGATCCATGAGGTCCCTTCCAACCCAAACCATTCTATGATTGACTCTACCAATCCCAGCCGCACTGTGCCTACTAGCAGCACCATCCTCGTACGTAACAGCAAAATTAGCCAAAGCAGAGGTTGTGGAATCTGCCTTAGCAATCACTGGAAAGGAATCAATATGAAAACAGCTGCACCTGGGAGCGCATACTGAGCCCCTGCTGCTGCAGGATCCCCAGTAGCAAAGACCCAAACACATTTCTCATGGCCCACTGGTCTGAAAGGTTTGGTTTTTCCACTTTGAAAACAGGGACTTCCCTGCACGTGACCCACACCTCCGGCCATCTGGAAACAGCCAGCGCACACACGGTGCCACTTCCCCTCTGTTAGGCAATAGTTAACGCTCAGCATGTAGTAGCTGAGCAAGCTCGTGCTCTGAGCAAGCTGGAAAACGATTTCTGAAAGAAAACGAAGGTGTTGGTTTTTTGACCTATAAAGCCTGAAGTGGCTCTGCCTACTTAAGAAATTCCTCTCCCTTTGCATCATCCCCAAGCCTGGCTCCAACACAATGCTCCAACTTCACTGCTGCTCTGCAACCCAGAGCTGTAGGATGGGACCCAGGGATGGCCCATAGAGCTGGGGTAGGCAGGCATCCTGGGGACACTCTGTGGAGGACAATAGCCTAAATGCGGTTCCTGTGAATGGAATGCTGTGATCATGGTGAGCCTCCATAGATGATCCCTGGAAGTGGCCCAGGCCATGGATGGGCCCTGGGGGGCACCCAGCCCATGGCAGAGGTGGGGCTGGGGGGGCTGTGAGGTTCTTTCCACCCCAGCTGTGCTGTGGCTCCATCATTCTAAGCTCTGCAGTCTGTGCACAGTGTAATGTGTGTGAGGACTGAGCGCACTGCCATAACCAAGATGACCAATCCAACGCAAAACAAACAAGACTTCTTAGCTCATTTAACTGCAGAGACACCTAAATTGCACACACAGGAGGAATGATGGTGGTACGTGTGAGCAGGCTAAATTTCCAATGAGATTTCCAATGACATCAAAGTGAACCACGCGCCCCATAACATCCTTGCAAGAGCGGGATGCTGGCAGCCACACACAAATCAAGAGCTCCCAATGCGTATTTAGCACCTCACTGTTTGAATGTGAACTGGAAATAGTTCCTCCTGTCTTCTTCTTATTTTCAACCATTTCCCTTTGGGTCACAGGCTTCGTCTTCCCGGGGATCAGGACCCCAACCCAACACAAATCAGTGTGTGCCGACGCAGAGCAAACAGATGAGAGCGGCGTTCTGCAACCCTCTCCCTTCCGAGGATGGTTGTCAGGAATGAAGTTCATTCGCCAAACGCCGCGCTGTTTGCAGCTGAGAACGGACAGCAGCTCTGTGGTCGGTGCTCAGGGTGGGCTCCCGCGGCCGCACGTGACACAACAGCACGTTTTGCATCGCCGCGTTTGGCTGCAAACAGCCCAGCGTCACACAGGGGGTTATCGCCTCCTCGTTCCGAAAAGGTCCACGCTCTACACTTTGCGCTCAGTTGCAACACCACTGTAGTTTTTGTAAGGAATAAATATTGACTTTCCTGGACATTGCCTCACAACACGGCGGGACCTTGAGAGCATTTGTCCGAGATAGTTTTTACCCCGGTAATATAACTTTATAACATCGCTTTTCATTCCGATTAGTTCAAAAGGCTCAGCGAGCAGCACCCACAAACGTCACCGATTACCTGCTTTCACTGTCAGCCACATGACTGCGTTAAGGCTGCCGCAGTGGCGTTTCTTCTCCCGCAAGGCTGCTCAAAACTTCTGATTCTAAATTAAATCCTCAGGTTACCGGCTTCATTAAGACTCCGAAAGCCAAGCCTGGAAAACCTCCAACGTTAACGCAGGCTGCTCCGTCGGCTTTGTTATTCAAGAGTAAAGCACATGGCTGATGAGCAAATGGCCATCGGAGTGCAGAGCTCAGACACGAAGCTCTGAGCTCACAGCATCTGCAACCACTGCAAGGTGCGCAGAGGCTCTCCCTTCATAGCAAAGAGCAGAAACCAGCATCCATTTCACTGGAAAACACGCACGGTGGTGACACCCCAAAGGCACCGTCGGATGGGTGAAATTCAGCTTCCAGCACTACAGGCAGACAACAGCCAGCGGGGTCAGCACTTGTGCTGATCAACACCTGGAGGTGTATTTGGCTGCAGCAGAACCCAGCTACGTGTGCAAAGCTTTATGGATTTCCCACAGTAAAAATAACCCTGTTTTGGTCAGATGCTCGGTGCCCAACATGTGACTCGAGCAACACACTCAGCTTTATAACATCAATTAAGATAGGCGATAATCTCCGCGCAATCGATCGGCCGCATCCAAAATTAACATTGCTGCACACGGAGCGAAGGACCCACGCTTACATAAGCACCGGGGCCTGAAAGCACAGCACGGTGAGAGAGCAGCAGCACAAAGGGGAGGGTCGGGATGGGTATAAGGAGTATCTCTGAAAGAGCGGTGCTGCACTGCACGGCTGACCAGGGAGGTGATGGTCGCCATCCCCGGAGGTGTTCCAGAAGCTGTGGGGATGTGGCACTGTGGGACACGGTTATGGGCACGGTGGGATGGGCTGGGGTTGGACTTGGGGATCTTTTCCAATTGTAATGATTCTGTGGCTCTATGGAAGGCACAAAGCAAGCTGGTGGACAGCTCACATTGAAACCACCTCATGTGTGCGCAGCCATAAAGCCAAAGACGTTAGTTGGGAAGCACGGAGAGGAAGAGGGGTGAGAAGGGTGGGAGCGTGGAAGGACGCGGGTGAAGCACAGCTGCCCCTACCTGGAGCAGCTTTCCCTCTGCGGGAGTGACCTCGGCCACACTGGCGAACTCCCCCTCCAGCACGATGGGCTCCACCTTCAGCGGGATCACCCTGATGATGGCCTTCTGCACCGCCGCCCGCTCTGACTCCACGGCCGCCGCCGCCAGCGCCGGCCCGGTGCGGCCGAGCCCTGCCTGCAGGGAAGCCATCAGCAGCCAAGGCCAGAGGACCACCAGCTGCAGCTGGGGGCCACCGCTCATGCTCCCAGCTGCGGCCGCGTGCCCGGGCCACGCATACCGCTGGGGACGCGCTGCGCCCTCGCCCTGCTCCCAGCTGCGGGGCTCCGGGGGGTGCGGGGGGCACAGGAGGTGTGGGGAACACGCAGAGGGGGTGGGGGGAAGTTTGGAGCCGAGTGCTCACTGCACGGCCGCCCGGCTCCGTGCCATCGCCGCTTCTCTTCCTCGGTGCCACGTGCTCGGAGGCCGCTGGGAGCTCGGGAGCATACTTTGAAGAAATATATATATATCTCTATAATAATAATAAAATAATCCGAAGTTTCCGAAAAAGAATCTTAAGTTTCCAGTCAGTCCTGCGGCAGGTAAATCCAGGGAGAGCGGCGGAAAAGGCCGAGCAGGTGGCAAGCAGGGGGCAGTTCAGGTGCAGGGGGGGTCCCAGAGCTCAGCCGCGCAGCGCAGGGAGCGGGGAGGGCTCTGCGTGGGTGCGCTGCCCCCGTGGCTCCTCTGTCGGTCCCGCTGGGCCCAACGCGCCCATCTCTGGGCCACAGCGGCACGGCACCTCCCAGCACGTGCCGGAGCTCCACACGCTGAACGCCGCCTGTGGTTATTGGAATCCTTCCTAAGAGCCGTGCAGGGGGTGCTTCTTGAGTTCGCGGCAGAAAGAAAAGTTTGCTACTGTGCCGTCCCCGTCCAACGCGGGGCAATCCCATCCATCCTCATCGCACCAGAAATGCTTCATTCAGAGCGGCTCGGGTTCTCCCCCCCGAACTCCCGGCTCAGTCCAACTCCGGCTGCGGGTCCCGAGACGGTCACAGCACGAAGCTCCCCGCCATAGCTGCCGGGAAACGTCCGAAAAGGCCCCGAACTCCGTCAGCCCTTAAGCGCGGAGCGGTGCAGGTACGGAGCGCAGCGCCGCAGCGTCTCCTGTTGCTCTCACGCCGCGAGTTCCGGGAGCAGCGCGTCCAACACGGTCCCAACCGAAGGCCCCGTGCAGCACAGCGGCAAATCCCATGGTCCGCCCAGGGGTCACAGCGACGCGCCCTCCGCACCTGGAGGGCCGACACGGGCAGCGCCGCCGGGACGGGAGGGACCGCGCTCGGAAGGGATTGAAAAATAAAGAATCATCCGCAAACCTGTTGGGCAGCGCAGTGTAGCACGGCACGGCACGGCACAGCGCTGCTGCACCGCGCAGGGATCCCCAGCACCCCCCAGAGTTACTTCCAGTGGGTGAAGCACACGGCGCGCCCGATGCCGCGTGCTCGCGATCCTCTCTTCCTTCCCTACAGAGCGCGGAGCGTCGTTCAAAGCGGAGATCTTTGCACGACGGGGCGGCGCGAGGCGGAGGTGCGCGGAGGTGCGCGTTGCGGCTTCGGGGCGGAGCGCTCCGCGTGCGGGCAGCGCTGGGGACGGAGCGGCGCCGGAGCCCTTCCGAGGGAGTCCCGCACGGCGGCTCTACGCGCGGGGAGCGGCAGAGCCCGAAGCATCGGCCGCGGTGCCGCGGGGAGCCCGGCCGGGCCGTTCGGGCATCATCGGGAGGCGAACGGATGCCGCGGGGGAGCTCCTCCGGGGTAGCGCCTGCGGGAGCGGAGGGCGGAGGAGCGCCGCGGCCGTCGGAGCTGCCCGGCGGGGCTGCGGGCTGCTACCTGCTGACACAAAGTGAGGGTGGAGCGGAGCCGAGCGCCCGCCCCGCCCCGCCCGGCCCGGCCCCGCTCCCGGGCGCCCCCTCCCGCCGCTCCGCGGGGTCCGGGCTGAGCGCCGCTCCGCACCGCCGCGGTTCCCCCCGGGCCCTCCGTCGGCTCTGCCCTTCGGCCGCGGCCCTCCCGCTCGCTGCCATCCGGGAGCCCTCGTCCAGCTGCCGCTGCTGCGGAGGGTTCGGGTCGGGCTGATGTCAGAGGTCTGGAATTCAGCTGTTATTCGGCCCTGACATCGCTGAGAGGTGAATAATGCTGCAGGTCAGAGCCGTAACCTCGGAGCAGGGCTGCGTCTGGGCGGGTGAGGCGGCCGCGCTGGAGTGGTGCTCGAGGAGAGCGCTGCGAGGTGACCGGGAACAATGCCCGGCGCTCAGCTGTGCGCACAGCCCAGCGCTGCTCACGGAAAGGGGCATCCGAGAAAGCAAACGGATGAATGAGGGGTCCCTAAATTGTGCCTGACCCACCTCTGGGGGAGCCCCACGGAAATTTGTGGGTTACGCAAAGAAGAACGGGTTCACCTCTAGAAATAAGAGCGGGTCTGTTGGGGCGATGGGTGTCTGCTGATAAAGGTGGCAGTGGGAACTGAGGAAATCAGGGTATCAGTAATGGAAATCGGGATAGCAGGAAAAGCTTCTGAGAAAGAGCGGCGCTGCAGTGGCACAGCTGCCAGGAGGGTGAGGGGTCACTGCCCCTGGAGGCGTTCCAGAGCCGTGGGGATGTGGTACTGAGGGGACGCAGTGGGCACGGTGGGATGAGGTGGACTCGGGGATCTCAGAGGTCTTTTCCAACCTCAGTGATCCTAAGATGCTATGAAACACAAAGGATTTGTTCCAACCACGATATGTCCTTTGTGACTCAGAACACACGCAGAAAATAGAGATGCAGCATCCACAGTTCAGTTTCAGAGTTTAATTCATGGCAGATTGCTGCAGCCGCTGGACTGTAAAAGAGCATCCTCGCCTTAACTTAAAGTGCCAAGTCTTCTGGGGGCAAACAGGAGTCAGACAGGTAAGCTGAGAAGTTCCCTTTGTGCTGTGCGTGAATTAGAGGTAGCAGCTGCAGTCTGATAAGGCTGAAGTCCTTTGAACTCCATCTCCTTACACCCCGAATCCATGAGGAAAGTGATGGAATCCATTTGGGAAGCAGGACTTGGATGTATATCCACCTCACCCTTCACTATTCACACCAACTGGAGTCGTACTGCATGTATGTAATATAAGATGCAGGAGAACAAATCTGAGGACAACGAGCATGGAAACGTTCCCACCGGCCTTGACCTAAAAGCATCCTCAGATTGTATTTGTTTGGATGGCTGGTGAATAATTAAAGGCTTTGCCTCGGCTCATCCCACCGCTCAGCACTCACTGGGGACAGCCTGCCCACGGCCGGAGGCTGCATGAGGTCCTGCAGGGTATAGCTGGGGTGGTCTTGGCCGCTTCTCTCTGCTCCTCTCATGTGTGTTTCGTTCAGGACTGGCTCTAATTAATTCTTAAAGAATATGAACATGGATGAACCAGCTGAATTTATGTTCTAAGCACACTTTCACGTACGTTTCCCTGACAATATAAATACAGTCTGTGCCCCCTTCATCCTCCAAACAGTATTTTAACATAAATACAAACACACAGCTATTCAAAACTTAAAACCTACTATCAATATAAATACACTCATATTTAATAAGAATGTATCTAAGACCTGTTAAAGTACTAAAACCAGCACATAACTTCCCATTGCAGAGAGCATAAGAACCAAAAAGAATTTACTAAAACAGAAGACTTCTCCATCGGTGTAAGAGATGAGCAGCTGTTGTATGTAATGGATACCCACTGGAAGGGACACACTGCTGAACAGAGCGCTGCTTTAGGAAGGAAGAGCATTTCCTGGGTAATCACTCAGAAAATTAGCTCATCTTAACTACAGCGGCCCTCCCGAAGCCCTGACCCGTTCAGACCTGGAATCTTGTGACTTCCCTGCGCTTTTGTTTCATACACAATTCCCATTACAGGGTCACAGTGTGACTTCAAGCAGAGATGGTGAGAGCACCGAACGGCGCAGGGCGTGCTGTGGCTTCCAGCAACGTCCAGCAGAAAGATCCTGAGCACAGCACTAAAAACAACTTGTTTCCCAGTGAGAAAGGTTCAGACAAAGCTCTCAAGGTTGTTCCAGTTTACAGGGAGTTCAGACTTCCCACGTCTGAGAAGATGGGCAGCAAATCATTACCTCATATTAACAGTTCTGACCACTGGATGCTTTGTAACTTGTCGGCAAGAAAACATCAGGAAAGGGGTGTAAAAAACCACGGGGTGACCAAAATCCCAGAGTGAAAGTTGGTAAAAAGTAGTGCTTTTTTTGTCGGTGTTGGCTTTTTTCAACAGCTGAAACGATCCAAAGCGCTGCTGTGTGCTCTGCACTGCCTGAGTCTGACAAGAGAACCCAGCTGGCAGCTGCTGCACGTTTTCACATACTTGTCACCCACTTCTCACTCTCTTATTTCTTCCTTTGGAAAGTGCTCCTGCTTGCAAGTTACATCCACCAGCAGATGGAGATCTAGGAAGAAAAGGAAATGATGAGTAAATATCAGTCTGCGTGTTTTGCTCAGCGTCATACGTAGGGATTGTAATTCTAGCAGGTAATGTGGAACACGGCCTGAGAGGCTGCGACCACAGCATTTGAGGTCGACAGGAACAGGGATTGTTCTCACTGTGCAAAACTTTGAGTGTAAAACCAATAAAGAAAAAGATGAAAGTGATTTACGTGCCCATTCACGCCATGGCAAAATGGAAACATTTCCAACCTACAGCCAGAGCAAAGACAAAACTCATCACCTTACAGCTCGAGGAAGTGAACACCAGCTTAAAGTCACAGCAGGACCACTACCCTTGTGAACTTCAACCTCATAACAGATGCATTCACATCTTAGGAAAAGAATTCCAGCCCTGTTGTTCTTATGTGCTATGAAGTACCTGTGGCAAAGGCAGCAGCTCTGTGCTTCTTCCAAAGCAGACTGCTGGGAACAAAGCCTGAAGAGCCACGTGGATGGAGAAGTGAGGCAGCTGCTAACAACACAACTCCAAATCACTTAAGAAACAACATCTAAGAACCACTCATCCAAAACAGCAGACTGACAGCACAGGGGATGTGAGAGTCCTTCACTGAATAGATAATGAAACCAAAGTGGTGGCAGCTGAGCTGGAGCAAGAAGCTGCAGTTCAGACTCCTGAGAGCACCTTCACTTCATCCTGCTCCAGCCCAGGATATGCTGCAGTGCCCCTGGGCCAGGCCTGGCCCCGCACAAACTCCTAACACCTCTGTGTGGGATTTCACCTTGTCTTACTAGGAATGCTGGATGAGTGGTAAGATTATTTTTCTCTGGAAGGTGCAGGAAATAATTCAGACGAACACGTGATAGCATGGGAGACCTTTGCTGATGATTTGCCCTTAGCAACCGCACTTATAAATCTATCTGCAGTGAATGAGAGGGAATGCGT
The DNA here is from genome assembly GCA_002909625.1 of Bambusicola thoracicus. Classification (NCBI taxonomy): domain Eukaryota; kingdom Metazoa; phylum Chordata; class Aves; order Galliformes; family Phasianidae; genus Bambusicola; species Bambusicola thoracicus. The sequence goes on along the minus strand of PPHD01005362.1, from coordinate 9,371 downwards.
CATGGCACAGCTGTAGTGGCAAGGCTGGTGGTAAATGTCTAGGGCACCCTGCAGCACAACAGTGATGGAGTCATCAGAACCAGTGGCATCTCAGTGTTTTGTCTGTGCTCCTGTGCAGAACAAAACAAAACAAAAAAAGGAGGAAGTTGCCAGACTATATGAAGAATGGGATCAGATAGCTCAGCAATAATAAATAATAATAATAATAAAGCCATAGAGGAGGAGAGCTTTTTCCTAAATGCATCAGAATGCTTCAATTCAGAAGTAACCCCACCTGCTCCATTCTGAGACCACTATTTCCAGAAAGGAAGGCTGCAAACAAAAACCTCTCTAGTGAGAATCTGATCCTTCTTATGTGCTCTCTTAGAAGAGGAAACACAAAGCACAGACACTGGCTCCACTATAGGGTCACTAGATGAGCCTAACTGTGTGGTGCAACACATAGAAAATAGGAGGGGATGCAGTTTCTATCAGTCATTTGTGAAGGCCAGAAGGACACCTATTGCAGGTATAGATGCTGCAGACAAATTTATTCCAAGCTGAGCCGACAAACCTATCCCAAAACCCAGACTGTATAGATGAGCTGAACTAGCAAGCAGTCAATACAAGGAGACTCACCATCAGCACATAGCCATGTGCTAAGAGCAAGCCAGGGGGCTGAAAAATGTGGTCCCTGAAAGGTGTGAACCACAGCAACACCCAAGAAAGAGTAGGAAGGGAACAGCTGACACAGCCCATTCAGGATGGTGTATCTGCTGTAGCTTCTGACTCTCTGAAGGAGAGCTCAAAAGCAGTTCTGCTCTTAACAAAGGAGATGAGGTCCTGCTGTTAGATTTCGAGGTGCAAAGACAATTAGCGTATGAGAGTAAGGATATGCTTGAAACATGTAAACAAACATTTTGAAACAAAAGAACAGGGTACTTCACCCGCTGTGTAATTACCCTGTGTTAACTGCCTTCACTTTCAAAGAACACTAAAGCTTGCATGGCTTTGAGCAGCGACTAGAGAATTTGATGGAAGAAAAGTTCACTGAGGTCTTTTTTTACTTAACAGCACAAAAATGCCAAATTTGTTTTGGAGACAGGACAGTGGACAAGAGACACTCCTCGTCTTCACCCCTGTTTGACAGACATTCCTACTCCACTACATTGGCTCTCACCATGTGATACCTTGAACTTGGTGTCACCACACAGCAAAGACAAGGGAACGGTGTCACAAACCGACTGAAATAGATGGAACATGAGTCTGTTCTGTAGCTGCCAGCCCTTAAAGGAGGTAGGGAGGGGTGGCCCACCTGTCCTCACAGGGCTGGCTGTGCCCCTTCACCAGGTGCTCAACCACTGGTTCGGGCCGTGACCTCACAGCTCCCATACAGACATGTTGTGATTAAACAGTTGGGAATGGTCACTGCACCCAATTTTAGCTTAGAAAGGTTAAGGAAGAGGATGTGTCCGAAGACACACAGAAGAAAGGAGGTACAGACAGACAAATGCAGAAGCTAACAGAAGTCAGCTCACACTTAAACACATCTCCTCCAGGCTTGCAATTGGAACGCAGGAGATGGGCACTGCAAAGCACTTCAAAGCCGTTATCATGTGCCCTATTTATTTTGGGACAACTTGACCCTGATCATGCTTGGTTCATGTGTGCTGTCTCTATGCTCTGACCCACCAACCCTAAAAGGTACAACAGTGGGCATGCACACCCGGATGACTATCAAGTTTCCCCGAGTGCTACTATGCTAATCATTGCTAATTATCCAATTAGCATAACAGTGTTTCATTTCTCTAGAACAATCCCACAGAAATGCTTTCCCAAACACTTTCCAAAATGTTCTTAATCTTTGTAATTAAGTATAGTATATAAGTACAATATAAGTATATTTTTCTTAAATAAACTTTTGCTGTGGATACAAGAACTGAGAAGCATACCGACTGGCCACGTTATCAGGAAGTAAGTGGACCAGAACTCTCAGTTCTGCATTTTAAACAGAAGTTCAAGATGGCATCCAATTCACTTATTTATTTATTTTGTAGCTTCCAGATAAAAAGACATTCTTACTCACTCACGCATTTGAAACTGACGGGCATGTGAGCTGAATTATTAACTAGCATAACTGGGACCTGGAAACTACCCTTTGAAGTGAGGAACAGCTCTTCAAACTCTACGATCTGTTCTTCAATGATCAGCTGTGAGGGAAATGTCTTCCTGCAACACCTGGATGCCACACCAACTTTTCCTCCAGAATGGATCTGAAGTACGCTTGGTGTCCTCTCATGTCTCTCTGTCGTGAGGATATTGAGGTTTTCCTTTAGTTGTCAGATTTGGTGAACCGTTTGGCCTCAGATGATCTCCTACTTGTTTCTCTCATGTATGTCAGCAGACACATCAGCACTCCACAACACAGTTTTTTGTCAGCTTCTGCACTTTGTGAGTTCGTTGGCTTTTGGGAGCTTTTTGTGTGTGTGTGGTTTTTTTCCCTGCTACTTCAGTTGTCATTTCATTACTCAGTCCTTCCCTGTGGCACCGTCACGCTCCAGCACACATATCTATGGGCTTCATCTCAATATTGTGACATCTATGTTTCTCACACAAACCCCAGAACAGCAGGTTTCATTTACTCATAATTTATACTCTTTCCCACATGAGTAATTGGTGTTATCTCAAGAAGTGTATCAGCAAGTACACTAAGATGTTGTACAGAAGCAGTATGTTAACTGAAAGTACGAAGAAATACACTGCAGACAAGAGCTAACCTGGTCTGATTTCCCCTTTCTGTAATGGCTAGCTTCAAAGCAGCTGTCTTGCTAATCTCTACAAAAAAACCCACAATAGAATCTCTTCTTACCCTGGGACTTGCCCTCCTGTGAACTGTTTCTTTTCTCTCTGTTTCTGGTTTTTACAGATGAAACAGCATTTTCAACAGATTTCTTCACAGGCCCAGTTGCTGAAGTGAGGCATCCTTCATCTTCTGTCTCTGACCATAGGAATGGGCATTTAACACTAGTATCCACCTGAAACAAAACACAGCAAAGAAAGCAAAGATGACTCAATGTTTTCTTTTAATCACGTCATCAGAACAAATAAATACTTTTCTCCACTCCAAAAGGACATCTAACAAGTGCTGAACAGTACCTGTATGGATTGTATAAGCATTTTTAGCTCAGAGTTAAGGTTGTCAGGTCCAAAGCCAAGCTCTTACAAAATGTCATATTAAGGAAAACAATAAGTCAGAAAGCCAAAACATAAAGAGTACGCGTACTCACAGTGTCAGCTTTGCCCTCAGTCACCACACCGGGCATGAGTAGTGAAGCAGAAGAAACCAAGGTGCGCTTGTTGGTACCAAGAGCTGCACTGCTAATGACAGCTGTACCTCAGACAACCCAACAGAGCCGTGTGATGCAAAACCACGCAGGTGAGCGGTGCCCTTCTGGCTGGAAATCTCACCCCACCCCATCAAATTGGTAAGACATTGCATTATAATGTCGTTGCTTGCTTTTTGGAGCCCTCTGCTGCTGCTCCATATGTATTCTGCAGGCAACCATTTCATGAACTTGAGTACTTCTCTAGCAATGTGGCAAAATCGGTAGGTTAAAAAAAAGGGAAAAAAAGCCAAGCAACCAAGCTATGATTCTGTCCCAATAAGGAAGTAAAAATAAGCACAATTAAGCACCTGGAATTTACCTTCAGACAGGAAGATGTTCTCACTATCATCTGTTCTAGAGCATTGAGCTGTTCTGCAAATATCCTATCAATCAACATCATAAGATGAGAGATTGTTCAGAGCCTGCTGTGTTTCCTTCTATGAAGGCAAAACAAGGTTTCTGAAAACTGGTATGTGTGTTAGCAGAGGGCAGAAGGTCATCACATGCAGTAATAAGACATCAGTAGTGCCAGAAGTCACTCTCTCCCTCTTGAGTCTGCCATTGCTCGGCGCTAAATATACAAAAGGCAATGTGTATGCAGATTAACAGAAATACAGACAGATTCTGTTGAAGCTGTACCTTAATTTTCAACAAATTTTCAGCAAATATAGCTTCTGAAACACCCAGGGAGAGAGAGCTCCCCCAGCAAGCCCCTGGAATTGCTGGATGTTCAGTCACTTCACGGCAGTATTTGCTCTTTGAAATGTGTTGTCTATATGTACCGCATTAGTAGTATTAATTAGCTAATAGGAAAACCATCTGGATGGCTGTGCCTTTTTGTCTGACATCAGAACCACAGCTTCTCCTTAAGTGTAAAAGCAAAGAGAAGGAAGGAGGTCTGTAGTTCATTATCTTCACCAGACAGAATGTGAGTTAAGTCTTGAGACGGACTGTTACAAACAGGGAAGGACGGCAGGTCACGGAGCAGGTACAGACATCAGCAATTGCATGGTAACACTTCTTCACGTGATGATTTGAACCCTTCCATTCCCACTGACTTCTGCATAACAAAACCTTCTAGGGAAAGGAGTATGCAGCATTCCCTTTTCTACCGTCTGTGTAGGATCTCACCCACCAACTCTTTTAATAATCTTTTGTGAAACTGGCAATAATACGATCTCCATCCTAACAGCATCAGGCTAGCCCACATAAATCTGGTTCCAAAGTTCTCTTCATTTCTTTTATTTTTGTAAGTGAATGTGCTTCTGATTATGGCTTTGCCACATCTGCAGACAGACTCCTCACTTGGGCCCAGCACCGCTGCAGTTCCGTCCCAAATGCTGCTTGGCAGAGAATCAAACAAAGCTACCAAAGCTGACAGATGTGAAAGTTTTGCCTTTTCACTTCAGTTATTGAAAAAATGCCAAATTGTTCACCAAAAAAAAAACCCTGCTGTGCCTCAGTGGTTACATGACTCTGGTGCCCAGCTGGAGCCATGATGAGAAACGTTACTAAAATCAGCCTCGGTCTCACACAAATGGGGTTTGCTGGATTAACCTTCCCCAAAGCAAGCAGCAGTTTCAGCCTTCAGCCAGGGATACTACAGAGGAGATTACAACACAGGAGGCACATTCCCCTTGATCAGGCACTATGGATGTGCTGCATTTCCACTTTAAGAAGAAAACATTTCTTATGAGTAAGAGTGGATTAAAATATGCCCATTTGAGGCCAAAATGTGTAAAAGACAAGGACAGGAATTCACTGAGGCGAAGATGACCATGCTGAACCCGGACTGTTGAATGTATTAAGACCTCTCAGGCAAAGAACTGCTCTTTAAATTGCTGTTTTTTAAGCCAGGAAGCAGAACAAAGCAGGTGAACACCTTTCTATGGAGAGGACAGTTCAAGGCACAACAGCTGTCCCCAAACTAATTAAATGGTAGGAAATATTGTGGAAGAAATAAAGAACAAAATATCAAACACCTTTGGATCACTGTAAAAATCCATCGTTTTCCTGCAGCTTCAGTGTGGCGTGCAGCCACGGTCTCTTCCTTTTAGAAATAATAGAAACAGAAGAGGCTGAAAGCAAACTCAGAGATCCGCAGAGCAGCTGTCATGCACAGACACTACCAGAGGGAGTCTGGAGAGCAGACTGCTGGGGAGGCTGCGACACACTTCTGAAATCACAACTGCATGGAGAAAGCGGCTGGAGGTGACTGAGGGAGCTCTTCATCAGTACACGGTGAGCAAAGAATCTGTTTGGCCAGCGCTACAATTCACGTGGTTTCAAGGGCTGACTTCAGCCAAGGGAAGAGAAACTGAACAACCCAAGTCCTCCCACTGGAAATACAAGGAGCGATGCCCTGTTCTAGTTGCAGGCGTTGTTCTTGCTCTTCCTTGAGCATCAGGTTACAGCTATTGTCTTGAGGCCTGACGCCGGCAATCAGGCTTTGATCTGACCCAGCGGAGCTGTTCTGATGTTGGTTTATTAGCACCAGAGGAATTTGCTCCTCCTCTGCAGCTACACAGAGGAACGAAAAAGCCTTACCTGCACAGGCAGTATTTTACCATAAGCTTGCCCTGAATTCCATGACACTGTGCTACTGAGAGCTGGAAGCCTTCCAGATTCAGGGATAAGGAAGACAGCAAATAATGTAGGAGCCTAATGGATGTACGAGCATAGGAATGTACTTCGGAGAGTTCTGCACCTGCCATGATCCCAGGCCCTGAAAATACCACTGGATGAGAGGCAGCTGTGGGGACAGGTTAATGCTGCCTCCAGTTTGGTAAGGGGAGACAAGTGAGAAGTAGAATACCCCTAACAAAAAGAGCAAAGCTGTCAAACAAAAGGTCTACAGTGCCCAAATTTCTCTTCAGGGCAGAATAATCCCCAGCTATTTAACTAGTTAACTTCCAGAGAAACAGACTGGCCAGCATCAGGATTCTCATGCAGGACACACATAAGGGGGTCTCAAAACCATAGGATCTTCCTCCTCCAAACAAAGCCATGGCTCATGCACTGAATTCATGGAATCATAACATTGTTTGAGTAGGAAGGGACCTTTAAAAGGATCTAGTCCAAATTTCCTGCAGCAAACAGGGACACCCATGGCTTGACAACGTGCTCAGTGCCCCATCCAGCCTGAGCTAGGACTTCTCCAAGGACGGGGCACCACCTCTCTGGGCAACCTGTTCCATTCCTCCATTCTTTACAAGAGAGCGAGGACCACAAACTCCCAAAGTCTTTCATAAAGGAAAAGTACACCTCTAAAAATGCTGTTCCAAAGATGCCAAAGCTGAAAACGTTTAACTGTGGTCAACGATTCAGATAATGAATGGAAACTCCCTAATGAGCAATGAGCACAACACAACGAAGTGCTCTTCCCTACGTGAGGAAGTATGTTATAACTCAAAAAAGCTTCCACTTCATCACTGTCAATACAGCCACACTATGCATTTTTCCCTTGCAACTGAGTGGCATAAGTTGGCCATCACAGGCCAAGTTTTGGACATCATCAAAGCCAACGTGTCCTCAACAAGGGATGACTTGATTTTCCATTGCCTTTTTAAAATAATAGATTTTTTTTTTTAATCATGTTTTACCAAACAGATTCTTCACTATCCATTAAAATCCTAATTAAAGAACTCTTTGGTTCTTAAGAATGCAAAAAAAAAAAATTAAAGCTATCAGACCAGAACCCGGCATTACTACTGAACAGTTGTCTCAAAACACAGGCTGTTTCATCTTCATTGCTTACCTTCTGTGGACTGAACGACTGCACTTCCCGAACAATCATGGCTGAGAATTGAGCTGGGAGGTGGTCTGGCTCTTCTCTCAGTTTTCCTCGTGCTTCCTGCGTGGCCACAGGTACTGTCTGAGCAGCAGCACATTCTACAGATGCAGTGGTATGGAGAGCGTAGAAGTATTCCGAAGGCTGTGACAGAGAACAAGCTACCTCTTGATCTCCCACCACAAATGACGTAATGTCTGACACCACAGGGGTGAGAGGTTCCAGCTGGCCGCCTTCATCTGAAGGGGGATCGTCGTTCTCAGTATCAGCTAGCAGTGGTTGACCTCTGTTGAACTGAGGGCTTGACCACTGGTTCTCCACAGGCTCCACTTTCACTGTTCCGGCTTTAGGCGACGAACACATTTCATCAACAATCTGAAACACAGCTTCAAGATTTACTTCTGTCTTCTTGCTTTCATGAGATGTATGGTATGACCAGTTAGAGGGCAGGAACTCAACCGCATAAGGCGACTGCACTGGAGGACTCTGGGAGAAACAAAATGCAGTGAGTGTTTCTTTCCAAAAAGTGCAATGACAGGACGTGCACTGGTTCTGCATATTCTGTAAATGAACCTGAGCAATCAACAGAAGAGTTTGTAAATTCAGAAACATGAAAGCTGGTTTGTTACTTGCAGTTGGATCAGCAGGTTTAATCAAGGAAAGGCTACTGATTTGGCTTAGTTTTCATTAACCACCTCACTCACAGCAAGCTCACTTTCTTCTGTCTGCTATCTGTTCTGGAGAGAAAGGAAGGCAACTTAACAACACCCGAGTACTCTTTCAGATGCATGGTCTGTGCACCCTTTGCATTGCCAGTGGACATATATCCAAGCATTCAAATCAGAAACTTCTAGTCTTTGTAGGATCTATGGGGTCACACTAGAACCACTAATTTCACGTGCAACATTTGTGATAGAAAAAGACAGAGCACATGTACCTGACATCAGTTCCTCTAAAGCTCAAGCAATCCTGGTACATACAAAAATAACATAAACCACAAGATCTTTAAGCAGGAGAAAAAAGTACGTAAGCTGTAAATGTGCATAGGGACAACTCAACATGAGGAACTCACAGTTACATACCAATAACATCTTTTCCCTCTTCTGTCCATATACACATTCACACAGTGTGTGATTTCCAAGGACACTCCTGTCCCAAAATGAAAGGGACTCCAGATACCTATGAAAACAAAATACCATAGAATCTCCCCATCTGTCACAGCCTCTGATCCAGACACCCCTCTCATATCAGTGCGTCTCACAGATGTGTGACTCAAAAGTCTACATAAATCCATACGTAGCCCTACAGATCTTCAGGCTGGAAACACCTCTTGGAGAACATACAGAGGCTGCCCTCACCACCACATGACTGGTCTGAACGCTACTGAAAGACTTCACTGGAATGACATGACTAGATAACAGGACACAGCAAGCAACACAGTGATCTTTTTTTTAGCAGAATTAATGTAAATCAAAGAACTTTCAAAGCAGAAAGAAGGCAATGAAGAGTTCCAAAAGCAGCTAGTGCTACCCAAAGGAAATGACAAATCACATTTTAACAGCCTGTGCCTGTATTGCTATTTATTCTGGAGGTTGGTGAGATTTAAAGAATAATGGAAGGGTAATATCTCCTGATAAATAAGTGATATAATGACTTTGAACAAAACTCAAGTACTTTTAAAATACAATCTTACTTTGGAAGAAATCTAGTAGGAAGGATTAGTCCTTAGAGCTGATTTTCCTCAAACATTCTAGCTGAGGTAAGAGCCACTGAAAAGCTATTTCAAAAGATGAATCTATCAGAGAACAGGAAGCCACAGGATTAGGAAAGTCACAGCAGATCAAAAGTCACTGAAGCATCTGGTCTCTCAGTAGCACGAACATCAGAAGTCCTTGAAGGAAATACCACAAACAGATGAGAGAATATCAAGATCCCTTCTTCTGGGTATATGAAGTCCTATAGCTGACTTATGTAGTTGTGCTGGTGTGCAGACAACAGTACACTTTTAGGGAGAAAAAAAAGATAAAGCCTTGAATCTGAGAAATTTAGGTTAAGCCAAATCTTTTCATTAGAGGCAAGCCACCTTACTATTTTTAAGACATGAGTTTGGACTTAGTTACTTTCATGTATTTTTTTATCCAGTTGTACTTTTAAAAGTATTAATACAAGATGTTTCTTGTTTATTTACTGCACTGTTTATTTACTGTCTTAAGTAG